>JBAMJV010006142.1:0-98155 GCA_037951105.1 Echinarachnius parma
TCAGTCTTTCCTAGGATATTTTGATTAAATTTTGACTTTACTTGTTGATTTTTTACTCTGGTCAACAAGATTTTGGAGATCAATATTTTTGGCGGGAAAAGGGAGTCACCTGACTTCTTGTCATCAACTACATGTACACCATATACAGTATAAAGGAGACTGTATTATACTTATAGTTTACGGACATCTGCAACCTGATTGTATTTTCTATTTATGTTACTGTGGCAGCCATCTGGATATTCTATATTATTGTTAATGGATCCTACAGATTTTCAAAATTGACAATTTTGGTGGGAAAATTGAGAGACTCTAGTCTTTAGATCTGAACAATTTTCGTGGGAATATTGAGTCACCAGGCTTGATTCATACACACACTGAATTGAGACGATACTACAACCATGGCTACTAGATGTTTCATCAACAGCTGCTGTTTGGTTCTGTTCTTGTCAGTCATCACAAACATCATATTGACCACCCAGCAAACCGGTGAGACAGATGTGCATTCATCAAACATTTCCAGCCTGAAGATGTTCTACAACTATGGCAGGAACGGATCTCCCCCAGGCAATCTGCTTCAACCATTTCGTCTTCATCAAGAGCTGAGAAACTCCTTGCAGAAGAGACATCAAAAGCGGAAAGCACTACAACTGGAGTGGCATGGTGATTCAACTGATTTTAGATCCAAGGCGCATGCTCTTCTCTACCTTAGCTTGTTACTGCTCGTCAATGCCTCAGACGTTGAATTTAATCCAGGCCCTCGCACCGGCGTGAAATATCCATGTCAGATCTGCAACCGTGCAGTCAGATGGAATCAACGTGGCGTTGCATGTGACGATTGTCAAGACTGGTATCATGTCGATTGCATGCACATGTCAACACCAGTGTACCAAGCTCTAACCAATGTTAGCGTGTCATGGCAATGCGTGTCATGCGGCATGCCCCAGTTTTCCACATCTCTATTTGACTCTTTTAGAGTGGAACAAACAAACCCATTTGATAGTTTGTCTTCATCTTCACCTAGCGAGGGATCTGCTCATAACACTAGGGACTGCCCTGGACCACCACTGTTTCACTCCTCACCAAGGAACACGCAACATGCCTGCTCCTCAAAGAAACAACGCAACACAAGATCTACTAACGTCAAGATTTTGAATGTAAATTTTCAGAGCGTAAGAAACAAGAAGGCTGAAATTGGTAACTTGATCGACTCTTCCTCTCCAAGCATTATCATCGGCACTGAGACATGGCTGAACAGCGCATTCTACAGTTCTGAGATATTCCCATCAACATTTGACGCTATCCGCAGGGATCGAGATGATGGTTTTGGTGGTGTTCTCCTTGCCATTAACAAGGAACTCATCTATGAAACTATTCAGCTCGACTCTGAGCATTGTGAAGCAGTCTTTGCAAAACTGCCGCTACAAGGGAACAAGGCTCTCATCGTAGGCTCAGTGTACCGTCCACCCTCAAGCCCGTTAGCCTACATGGAGGAGCTTTGCACTACCATCGAAAGCTTACACCATAGGTATAAGAATGCCGTGTTTTGGATTGGAGGCGACTTCAACCTCCCAGATATTAAAGGAGGGGTGCAATCCCGGCTTTGATTCAGGTTTATAGCTTTAAATATGTGCCTTTATTGATATACCACACTCTTTTTTTCAAAGAAATCATTAAGTTGGGAAAAAAAGGTAAATTTCATGCAACTTTTTTGCTTTATTACGCATCGGCGTTCCATGCTCCTAAAAAAAGTCATTTATAGCAGAGCGGAAATGTGCGCACGTGTCACCCGATTCATGACATCACATGCAGACCGCAACGCGGAGGAATGTGCATTGTTTACATGCAGAGCCTATGACTTGCTTGTAAAACAAACTCGTTTTTGCTTGTAAATTGAGGTTTTACTGAAAATGCTTAAGAATTGGTAAGAAATGAATTGTAGCAGGATGCAGCTACACATCTGAGTGTATATCGTCCCATGATATAAACCTGAACAAATGTTTGCAAATATTGAAACAAATGGAAATAATATCTCTGTGTCAACGTGAGTATTGTACTCAGCGTGTACGTCTATGACCGAGCTAAACTGCGATTGCCTGCAGGTGACGTCACACAGATGACGTCATTTTTTGTTCGCCCGGGACTCAGTTTTTTTACGGGGGTTCCGAAAGAGAATTTACAAGTTGATTTTTTTATTTTACCGGGTTTTCCCACGAGGAAAATATGTTTGTATTAGTAATCTTCATGAAAATCTACCTTAGATACAGTAAAACCCAATTTTGAGGCAGTTTTCTTGTCACCATACCTTTAACTGGACCACACAGTCAATCCAGGGGAACAGAAATGTCGTCGCAATCAACCAACGTTTCCTTGACATGGTTGGGACCTGTGGCCTGCAGCAGATGGTCGACTTTCCCACAAGAAACGAGAACACCCTGGATCTCTTCTTGACAAACAGACCGTCACTTGTCAACCGTTGTGCTGCTCTCCCTGGCATCAGTGACCACGACATCGTGTTCGTCGATACTGATATCACCCCCAGAAGGATCAAACCAAGGAAACGTAAAATCTACCTCTGGAAAAAAGCAAAACTGCAAGACATGAGGGAAGAGTGCAAGACTTTTCAATTGAAATTTGTAGAGAAGTACAAAACCGACAGCCCGATCGCTGAGATGTGGGACGACATCAAGTCTACCCTCCTCCTCCTTCTCGACAGACATGTACCATCCAAGATGACGTCTTCTCGATTTAACCAGCCGTGGATCACCACAACTGTGAAACGCCTTACTAGACGGAAAAAGAGAAGCTTTGCAAAGGCTAAGAATTCCAAGAAGGCAAAGGACTTTAAGAGATACCAGCATCTCAAGTCACAGTGTAGGTCAGAATGCAAGCAAGCATACAACAACTTCCTTACCGACATTGTGAGCCCGGACTCTAAAAGCAACCCAAAGAGATTCTGGAGCTTCATAAATGGAAAGAAATGCGACTCATCAGGTGTAGCTCCTCTGAAGTCCTCCGAGGGAATCGTGTTTTCTGATAGCAAGACCAAAGCCAAGATCCTGAACTCACAGTTCACGTCTGTCTTCAACCATGATGAAGATGCTACCAGCATCAAAGACAAAGGTAAGAGCCCACATCCAGAAATGCCTCACATCAACATATGTGCTGCTGGTGTATACAAGCTCCTCTCTTGTTTGGACATCTACAAAGCACCTGGGCCAGACAGAATACCACCCAGACTGCTTAAGGAGCTCGCCTTAGAAATCACCCCGGTATTCAAACTACTCTTCCAGGCATCACTTGACCAGGGTGAAATACCAGACGACTGGAGGAAGGCTGATGTTGCTCCCATATTCAAAAGTGGTGAGAAGTGCAAGCCAGCAAATTACAGGCCTATCTCACTCACGTCAATCACCTGCAAGATCATGGAACACATAGTTACGAGCAACATGATGTCACACCTTGAGGAGGCCAAGATTCTTTCTGACGCTCAACATGGGTTTCGAAAGAAACGTTCATGTGAGACACAACTGATACTGGCAATTCAAGACCTAGCGAAGAGCCTTGACTCCAGAGCACAGAGTGATGTCATCCTCTTAGACCTGTCCAAAGCCTTTGACAAGGTTCCCCATGCAAGACTTTTGTATAAATTGGACTTCTATGGAATTACCAGCACGACTCATAACTGGATCAGAAACTTCCTCAAGGACAGATCGCAACAAGTTGTCTTGGAAGGAGTAACTTCAGAAACATCAGAAGTCACATCCGGTGTACCCCAAGGAAGTGTGCTAGGGCCCCTCCTCTTCCTCCTATTCGTTAACGATCTCCCGGAGTACGTATCACCAAACACCAAGGTGAGATTGTTTGCAGATGATTGTATGTTGTACAGAGACATAAAGACAGAAGCCGATGCCACCCAACTCCAAGAAGACCTAACCTCACTCGAGAGGTGGGAAAAGGATTGGCTAATGGATTTCAACCCAAAGAAATGCCAAGTACTTCATGTCTCCAAGAAGAAGAAGCCCATAACCTTCCACTACACAATCCATGACCACACACTTGACAGCCCAGACTCAGCCAAGTACCTTGGGGTGCATCTAGCAAAAGACCTGAGCTGGAACCAACATGCCAATGCTGTCGCAAAAAAGGCTAGCTCTGCAAGTGCCTTCCTGCAACGTAACATCGGACCTTGTCCGCGCAACACGAAGGTGCTTTGCTACAAGGCTCTGATTCGCCCCATTGTAGAGTATGCCTGCACAGTCTGGGATCCCTCTACCCAAAAAAACATCAACAAACTGGAGATGATACAACGCCGTTACGCTCGGTTCATCTACAACGACTTCCGACGTACAAGCAGTGTCACAACAATGCTTCATCAACTTCAGTGGCCGACACTGCAGGAACGGAGAGCCCAGTTTAAGGTGGTGATGGTGTACAGGATAGTGCATTGTCTCATCGACATCCCACGCGAACACCTCCAACCTGCAATAACATCTCAAAGAGGACACACACAGAAATTCATTGTTCCATTTGCAAGAACTCTCCTGTACCAACGAGCATTCTTCCCCGACTCCATCCGACTGTGGAATGCTCTGCCAAAGGACATGGTCAACTGCACATCTGTAGACCAGTTTCGGCAGAAGGTACAGGAAACCCAGCTTCGTTAGTGGGAGACGAGCATCTTTTTAAATGCACATAGAACTTAGTCATTTTATTATTGCACTGTACATACTGCACTGTGCCCGCCAAACCAGTACGCGATACACCAGTAGGTGGACTGTACTACACTAGAAGAAGAAGAAGAAGAAGATGTAATTTTCCCAAGGACCCTTAGTATTACAAAACGACGATGTTACTGATGTGTAAATAACCAAACGTCGCTGTAGAATGAATATTCGTTCATGGTTTTATCATGGATTTTTTATTACAGGAGCTCCCCTATACAAATCCATGGTTCTATATTCTCCAATAATAGACCCTGAATTCCTCATGATCATAATTATTTCTTTATAATATAGGTTTAATCATTTTCGTCGTGAGATTAATATTATGTTGCCCTTCGAAAGACTGTTACATCAGTTAACATGCTCCAATGTCTCTATACTCTTTGAAATTAATATTTGAAGATGAGACGCTTAGAACTTAAGGAAGCCGACGGTTTACGACTTTATATATACATGGGCGTAGGGAACGTTTTTCTCAGGGGGGCTGAGGCATTTGCCCCACTAATTTTCCTTCCCGACTTTTCACCTGAATAGCGAAAAAAGGGGGTCCACGCCTTTTATGCTTTTTTATCTCCGAAAATGATATGTTTTTGATGGCTTAGTCAGAAAATAACACGATTTTACCCGAATATGAGACGGGTTTGCGGATTTGCCCAAAAATAAGATGACTTTGCTCGAATGTAACATGGTTTTGCCCGAAATTTCAGGTGATTTTTGCCCGAATCTGACAGTTTTCAAAAGTCCAGGGGCTGCAGCAGCACCCAGCCCCCCGCGCCTCATACGCCTATGTATATATATCTAGATAAAACGGTGAACCATTCAGCGATATAACCAGTATAACTAGTAAAAGATTGACGATCTCGTAAAATAAGAGAGATAGTAAAGTTGAAATGAAATGAAGTTAAATTTATTTTACCAAACAACATCGTAAAAAAAAAAATATGCGGGTGTTTAACAAAGATAGACTGTAGATTTAATATTATGGAAAGCCGTTAATATAATTTAGTTTCAACGAAAATTGATTTTTTAAAAGGTACAACAATGTATAATGACGCTATATACGAAATAACTGATGGAGAAATTAAAACTATACAATCTATAATACAATTAAATTCACGTTGCGATGTCGGGTAAAAATTTCAGTGGGAAAATGTCAGAGATAAACACGGTAAAAAATGATTACACTATTTTCTCTGACATCTTTTCCACTGACATTTTTACACGCGGAGACCACATTTAGATACAATTATATAAAACGATGATAAAATGATGATACAACGATGATAAAACGATGATAAAACGATGATAAAACAGTTTCTCACCATCTGGCAACTTCAAAATGTATAATCCTTGTGGAACTCCATATTGCTTATTGCAATGTATATATTCACTCAGTATTGTTGAATTCCTTATATACAAAGCAATACTATTATCCGTAATATCCGAAGCTAATATAAGAATGAACTTCAGGTGACCTGATGACTGACTACTTGGCGTAAAGTACCAATCCCAAAATTAATTCACGTTGTATTAAATGTGGGAAGATGATACACTACTATAAGGTGAAACGTCTTTCACACTCTGCTATATAATGATGATGCCCGAGAACGAAATTATTACATAACTCTGTGGACAGTATATAGGCTAGCCCACTGTGTCTTATACGTTTAGGGCCAGAAATCCAGGGTATGAATGTATACAAGTTATGCAAGTTATGCACACAGAACAAGTCGTTTTGGTGTGCTAGGACGCGAAATTGTTTTTCCTACGAACTTTTTGTCCTCATGAATTATTCATAAGCAGCGATGTGGGCTACTCATGAATATTCATAACTAGGATTAAGGTTTGGGTGAGTTTGAGGGTTATAATTACAATGAGACCATACTGACCATCAGCGGTTTACGTGGCTCTTCAACACTTTGTATCATGGGTTCGAATCCTCTCTTATGACTCTTCTGCCATAATACATGTTGAGTAGTGGTTCATTTAGTAACTAAATGTATCATGCAGAGTTTTCACTAAAGTCTGAAATCTGACAAAACGTTCGTAGGAAGAAAACAAATATCGCGACCGGTTACTTATACTATGACTGAAATGTCAAGCGATCATTTGTCCGGATGCCTAAACAGAACTAGAGATACTGATTGGATAATGATAATACAAAAATTAGAATGTCTCCGGTGGCAAATGACAACCATGTAAACCACCAATGCCACAGGTGTGAAACGGACTTTGTAACATTGTCCAGATCCTCAAGATCCATTTGGAATTCTAGCGGTTCCCTCATACTGTACCTTGATTTATTCGTATTAATGATAAAAGCATGGGACATGTTTCGTTTTTTTTCTTTCAAGTTTCTATTTCGTTCAAAAGATATTTCGATTGAAGTGTTCAGATATGACATTTTCAGCCGTGTACAAAAAAGTGCAATGAGTAAGTGAAGATCACTTTGCATTTTCACTAATTTCCCGGCCAAATAACATCCAATTAACTTGAAATGTTCACACATTACTTTCTGGACATATCATATCACAGCAATACACATTTTATTAACCACGCATCACTTTTTGCACTTGTTACTAGTCACTAGATCCCTTTAACAGGTTACTGGTACGTTACCTGTCTTTTTAGCCCGGACTAACGTTGAGCCACTGATGAGAATTCGGACCAGTGTGTGTCCGCCCTGTAACACTGCATATACACTCTGTTCTTTCACTACAACATGTTTTTACATGTATACGGTTTAATATTTAACGTAAAGAATAATTGGATGAGAACTTTTTTATGGAACCACTTCAACTACCTGTCATATACCGACGACAAAAAGTTAATGGTTAATCCTGTCTGATGCACAATGTGCAAAATGCATAGGAGTACAGAAATCAGAATAATATAATGTAGTAGTGGCATCGGAACCGCTAAGTTTGGGGGGTCTTTTGGGGACGCATCTGACAATAAAAAAAGGGACTTTATATTTTTCAAAAAAAAACAAATAGACAACATGGCCTTCAAAATTACGCCAAGAGTCTGGTTTCCCCCACAGTTATACATCAATAATAATAATACATGTTTCTTTTATAGCGCATTTTAAAACCGGAGGAATTCTCAATGCGCTTTATACATGACAAAAACTTATAATCTACATTTTACATTTGAACTTATATGTCTACATACATCAAATAACATAATTGAACTGAGTACAAATCAAAGTGCATCTTAAATTACAAAATAAGTCAATAGACATGTTATCAAATAAAGAAAAGGTGTAGCTGCAAGATAATGTATATCAGTATAACAATGGTGGGAGCAGATAACAAAGTTGTACAATTCATAATAACAAATATGCCTCTTTGAATAAGTAGGTTTTAAGCTGTTGGGGTTGGATTGGGAGCGAATTTCGTAAGGTAGCAAGTTCACAAGGTACCTTGGTCGGGTGTTAATTAGCCTTTGCAATGTACCTGATGACCATGGGTATATAATTATGCGCCTCGGAAGTCGGAATAGGTTACCTAGATAGATGGCGCTTTATAAATGCTTGATAGTATTATTATTGTATATGTCCAAACAAGGAATATATTTGGTGATATAAATTACCGTCAGATTTTGGTGTCCGTTATTTCTTGCAATTATTCACCAGACAAACAAAATGGTTTAAACCCCCTCAAGATATTGAGGGAGGGGCAGGGTCGCATACTCACGTTCATCAGTTAGAGGCATGCATGGGAAGGGAATTAAAATGCAGTTATGATCCAGCTCAGGGTAAACATGATATTTTGTTCACGAGGGCTATTTTTCAACTTTAGAGAGAAAAAAAATCGCCCCCGTGAAAATGTTCACGAGGGCTATTTTGGTGCTCACAAGGGCTAAGTATGTCTTTTATTTGTTTTGTTCATTATATATAATATTCTCGGATTATACATATCCATGCACCCTATACCATGTATACTAAAAACAACAAGCATTCTTGGTGAAATTAAAAGAACATTATGCATGCGAGATGTGAAGACAGCGAGGGTGATTCTGTTCACCATTATCATTTTCGCCCACGTGTTCCGCTTACGGGGGCTATTTCAAAAGTTCAGGGGGCAAATCGAATTTCCCCCGTTAATGTTGTTTTGTTTCCAAATGTTTGTGCCCTTGCAATCCTACACTCCATGGGCGTCAACAGGCGGGGGACGGGGGAACATGTCCCCCCCCCCCCCCCACCCCCGCCCCCCCCCCCCCCCCCCCCCACACACACACACTTTTTCATCAATGTATACATCATGCATGATTGATTCCATATATAGATTGCACTACATATTATGTGACATTTCTGTCTGTGGTATGCACCAAATCGCACAATTTCAAGCTCAAAAGTGCAAAAGCTCCATACGAGTCGGTCGCTTCGCTCCATAGCAATGCCCCCCCCCCCCCCTCACACTGTTGAGAAGCTGTTGACGCCCTTGCTACACTCTCGTAAAAGAATTAGCGTTACAACTTCGCTGTTGTATCCCTCGTGGAACATGTACAAGCCTATCACAAATATCCAGTCGTTTCCTTTTATCAGTTATGTAATCTCAGGAGTAATAAGTGCTCGTCTATAAAAAAGTGATGAGAGTACGACTTTATAGACTTGATTATTACGTAATAGCTGAATGACGGAGACAAAAATGCAAAAAATAAAATGTCCTTGGAAAAATAATTCTAAAAAAATTCTAAATAAGTCTATTAGAACTTAGACGCCTGCTGCATAATTTATCATTATAGATTGTGAGCTGAAATGAAATCTTTTGCACAATCTGTCGGTCATAAAAGACTAAATAATTTATTTTTTTCAATTTGTATAGTTTGTATAATAAATAATGTATATATTGCGCTATATTTCCATGAGGATCATAGCGCTTCATACGATTATTATTACTCTAGTCGACGGATGCAATCGTTCCTGCAGATAAAATGCAAATGTTCCACTCCATAGAGAGTATTCCAGTCACTCGCTTGTTTTTTGTATGTATTATCTGAACATGCCATGGACCATGCTACTCGTTTGACGCATTGGCAACTATGAATTTTAAATTGAATTTGTTGTTGCAATGAATTATACCATCTTTTCTCTCATGTAAATACGTTACTCAATAATCATTTACTAATTGTAGTACGTGATGCATAATACAGCTGAGAATGATAATTATATTAATCAATAATATAATAATCATGGACATTAGGTGTAAATCATATATTTATTATGAGTAATAATCGATTATCAGCTGCATACTATAGTTATAACAAATAAAGCTGTTGTGCATATAGGGCGGTATCATCTACTATACAAATTTATATACTTAGGCTGGACTTAGTTCATAACCTTGGACTAACTAATCCGCACTTTTGTCCACACCTCCGATTAGTTTAACCTGCAAACTGCACGTTAGGCTGCCTACCAGAATACGAAATGTTAGTCCGGACTAAAGTTTATCAACTTAGTCGGGGTTAGTCGACGCTTATAGTAAGCACTTTAGGCCCAGATTAATTTAGTAGAATACCGGCCACGACGTTTAGTACGTGATGCATCATTAATAAAGCTGATTATAATACGTGCATGCGAATCATAAAGCGAGATATGATTTAATTTGTAATATTTCATATTTATTATGATTAATATCGGTTATCGGCAGATGTAACCCTATAAAACTATATAGCGTTGTGCATACAATGTTTAGCACTCATCATCGGTTAATAATTGACAGGAAATAACTATTATTAGCACATGAATATACAACGTACGAACTTCTCAATTTGCTACACGCACGACACTATTATATAGACAAACGTCAACTGAAATATGAGCCCGTTGTAAATTTTGCAAGGCATCTGAAAGAATGATTAATTTAACTAATTAATTATCAACAATTATATTGTCATTCCACACAGATGCGAACCTCTCAATTCTCAATCATTAATATAATGCGCATGCATGAGAATAAATTAAACTGACCTAATTATAATACACAAACTTGTACATAACAAGTAAAATATGAATGAATGATTTATCAATGATCATTGTGATATGTGTCGTATTGTTGGTAGGACTATACGGTATATCATAAGGCTATAATCCCTGTTTATTTTAGTTTTACACTTGTTTAGCCCGTCGTTTGACTGTTACATCCTATACGATTAGGCATCTTTCAACTAAAATGTATATCAACTGAATTCGCCGCGTACTTACCCAATATTATTGTAGTTACATTTGGAGAGAGTATATTATGGCTTCATCGAATAACATGATCATCGGGGTAAAAGTAAAACATCAGCTCCCTGCATGCATGGCATGCATCAAATTACTCTAAATTAAACGAGCACATAATTACTAGCTGTCATACATGTACGTATATATGATTTTGTAGAATACTAATAATATCCCAGCATTTCATATGCTTCCTTCCACAATTATTTACTGTATGTAGATCCAACGAGTCCATGTAGAAACTTATTTTTTTTAATATTGATCCCGTATTTAAATGAATAGCATGGATGTTTCGATCCATGCAAAATAATCAAACTCTCTACACGTCAACTATCCTCATCTGTGCATGGGAACACGGACAATGTTTTGGCATCCAGCGCGGCGCATTCCTTTGTAATTGTATGAATACAGTTACATCATCTGCATCGATTTTCAGCAGTCCTCTATAAAAAATAATCACGAATATAAGACGTATATCACAAGAATCCCTATAGCGTAATGTCAACAATAAAGCTTGGTTATAATATACAGCTGGTACATGGTATTTTTGGGCTTCACTCACTTCACTTCACTCACATGTATATAGTGTATACCCACTAATAAATTTAAATGTTACTGGTACTGCATGCCTTGCATGGTATGCTGATAATAGAACATAATTATTGATACATATCAGTTGTGCAGCTGCAGTCAATACCTACATTCATATCGCTTGATTTGCTAAGTGATTTGCTAAGTCAAAATATTAATAGCGGCTGAGCGTGATGAGATGTATCTTACCTGTATGTATACTGTTATGTAGTGTACGCCTCGGGCATATCGGATTGTAATGATTATAATTATAAATATTCTTCACGATGGAGGCATCTCAAAATTGCAGCTGCATGAAAAACATCCGCATTTCAAAAGACAGACCATGGAAAATGTGTAACTGCGCTTTAGTTGACATACAGACATACATACAGTTATGTACCATCCATTGTGTCCATTTAGCTAAACCGAATGGTCAGCATGTATGGCCATGGTATGGCATGGTGATGGTCAATTAAGTTACTGCTGGTCAGGTCAGACCACGCGATTATGACCAGTGTGTGTGCATGTGCAGGAGGGGGATGCCTTTTGTGCACAGGCAGGGAAAGCGGGAAACTACCCATTTTTTAGAAAGAGAGGGAGCGGAGGCGAGGAAGTGAGTGAGGGGCAGGGGGAGACAAGAAAAAAAGAGAGAAGAGAGGAGAGAGGGGGAGAGGGGGGTATAAGAGAGGGGAGAGAATGGTGATGGGAGAGAGGAGGAAAGTACGAGCGTTGGTATGGAAACTGGAAAGGCAAGTTAACAATAACATTGTTCTTCCGTGGAGTAAACAAGAGAGAAAGAGAGGGTGGGGTTATGAGGGCCGGGGGTGGAGGGGGGGGGGGGGGGGGGGGGGGAGGAGGGCGAGGATCAGGTGTTGGGGCAGAAGGAGGGGGGAGTTTAGATAATTTAAACACACACGCACACAAACCATGGATTAAACGCCGTAGGCCTACACATAATAAAGTGATGGCTTTTGATAATGTAGTGATGCGCGCCGAAGGGTGATGAAGGGTCGGTTTGATTCCATCAAGTTATGAAACAGAAGGTTTCGCGGTGTTATAGTCGATGTCGTTCAATACAATACTCCACACTCACCTGATTTAATTACTTTGTTTCGTATTCTTTCAATACATCCCAAAGAAAAATAAAATAAAAATACATTTCTACTGATGTTGAATTGTACAATCAGTCATACAAATTTAAATTGAACACACAACTTTATTATTGCCAGCAGTCAAGTCTGTGTAAATTAAAAATACATTATAGTATTGGGAAAGAATACATTTTATTGTAAATAAGTATATAAAAAAGGGCATGTGTGGTAAAATCAGACCCTTAGTATCGTTAAATGCAGAAATATCGGAGGAAATCCAATGCACGCCAGTGAAATTTGGCCTAAATTCACCGCCCGTTCACACCTGTCCTCGCCGCTAGCGCTGGGCTGGGGATATCGACAAGTCCGCATGTATACCGCGCTAGAATAATCGTTTGCACGCGGTTCCGCACACGTCAAAAATAATTTTATTTCGAACCTTTTAATAAACAATTAGTTAATTTCAAAGGAGATTTTTTTTCTCCAAATCTTTATTCTTTCACGTGGTAGGTGATGAAAGCATATTTTTCATTTTGTATGTGTATGGGGCGTTCCTAATACTGTTATTTGGCTTTAATGATAAGCAAACAATGAGATATACAATTAATTATTGTTCATATAAGCATGCATGTTCATTCAAAATATATACTCGATAGTCATGAAAAATGAAACTGAGTTTGCTTTTATGGAGATAAAAAGAGAAAAGGGTTGAAACGATAACGAAACACTTCTACCTCAGAAATATCTCAAACATGCATGAATAACCCATTTTAATCAATTAAACATAATACTAGTTTACTTGATAAAATTTCAATAGTTCTTTCTTTTCAACCAATATAATCAATATAAAATATATTCTCAGTATCATTCAAAAAGGCTTGCTATTATATAAGCCTTCACAATTATTCTTTTCGGTTTCAGATAATTTGTCAACTCTACAATGTTCAAATTATGTTATAACCTTAATTGGTTCTATCTATTGTTTATTATAATAGCGTACAAAGAAAATTGTAAAGATAATAATGATTCTGATTAAGTACAAAAGCAGTAAAAATGCTTGCACTGTAGATCGTTATAAAATCACAATCCATCGTCCTTTTTATGAATCAATTCACTGATTATTTGTTGATAAAATTTAATTGAAATTAAATAATTCAACTTAGTACACATTTCCATTATAATACAGAGCTACTATATATATAAACGATGAGGCAAATGAAATACATATAGGTGAATGGATATGTACACAATATGTTTCCATATCAATTATCACAAATGTATATAAAGTAAAATTGATACATGGTTTTATTCTTTCTCTTTTTAATTGTGTGCATATCCCAAGAATGCGTTCCTCAGAAAGTGTTTCTGTGATTGTGATAATGATAATGATAATTGAAATAATAGCATTTTAAAGGGGTAGTACAGTTTTGGTAAGGCTGAACTTTAGTAACCAAACCTGGACAGTAACATTATAAACTAATAGTTATAACTCCACCATGCTCGAAAGGTATACAAAATTACAAACGACTAAGTAAAAAGCCCGTTATCATTAAAAAAGAGCCATTAAAACACAAGAGGGCGCTTTCTAAAAAGGCATTGGTTTCAACCATTTTTCAAACAAAAGTATGCATGTGATGTTTTATTGAAATAATGATTAAATAGAGAGATCATCAACAACTATTTAAAAAACACTTTTGAAGATTTTTGAAAAAGTGCAAGCATTTTCTAAATTTTTTGAAAAATCGTCTAATTATTTGGCCCCAAATGATTATAATATCAGATATATTTATTGATATTTCAGCCGTTTCTGGGTCGATTTTGACCAAATAAAGTTTATTCTGCCATTAAAATTGCAAACTCTCAAATTCGACACTCAGTTTTTCATTACCTCACAAAAAAATTGTGATGTGCAGCGCCCTCTCTACCAAAATTAAACTACCCCTAATGATCACAGTAATAACAAGAACAATACTAATTTATAAGAATAATTGTAGCAATAATGATAATCATAATAATACAAAATATTGATTACAAACTACTGCCAACACCACCACCACCGCCGCCGCCGCCGCCACCGTCCACCGCCACCACTCACCACCACCACCACCACCACCACCACCACCACCACCACCACCACCACCACCACCACCACCACCACCACCACGGGCGTAGCGAGTTACGTAATACCTATTCAACTGGGGGGATGTAATCCGATGAATGAATAGCTCATCCCCCCCCCCCCCCCCCACTTGAATGGGTATCAATGTCATGTCTACGCCCGTGACCACCACCACCATCACTACCACTACCACTACCACTGCCACTACCACTACTACTACTAATACTACTAGGCTACTTCTACTACTACTACTACTACTACATTTTTTAAAATATTGACATGAGTTCCACCATTTACCCCAAATGAGGTGCATACGTGTTATAATAATGAATGAATGATGATGAGTAGTCATTATGATAATATTAAAATACATAGCCTGAAATCAATGCTAAGAGTGATTTTATTATAATGAAAAATAATGTCAATAGTCAATTAACTATATTTGATGCATCATAATATAAAATAATGTTAATAATACTAACTTACTTACACATTTTCTCAAATGAATTTTACTTTTAGTAACAAAAACTTATATAGCATATACTGCCATGTTTGAACGGCAGAAAAAAATCTTAACGACTCATAAAAATGGATCTAAAGTATGTCCCCATATCAATGGTACCGACGGAATGCAATGTTTTAAGGTATGAAGGTAAATCAAAAATAGGGAATATAATAATCAGGCTTACTGATGATGGATACATATCAATAACTAATAAGCTAAGCTATACTTATGACTCCAACACTGCCGTTGTAGTAGATCGATCGATCATGCATAAATCGGAGGAATAGGAAATTTCAGAGCGCGTTGAATTTTATCTGCTGCCCTCAACGTTTTACTTTTAGTGAATGAAGCGTTTTGATGTCGTTCAATTATTTGTGATCAGCTGCGAAAACCCGTAAACTTGAAGGAAGGTAAGCGACAATTCATTTCAATTAATCCATTTAACTTTTTAATATTCAAATAATATGGAAGACAATGAGTATTTACAAGTAAAATTTACTATTTTATGATTTCCAAGCTTCAAAGTCGACGGCAAAACATTAAAAACGAAGCGTGTTCGATTTCAGAAACGTGTGTACGATTTCGGATACGACCAATGTTGCGAATGTTGTGTTGACTATTTTTTTAAATTGTAGTTTACGCACGAAAAATTTGAACAAAATGAAATCATAAGTAGTCAAAATCTTTATTTTCAACTGGATAATTTTAAGAAAATCTGCATGTCAAATTATTTTAATGAGCTATTGAGATACAGGGTGAATTTTGTGATCCCCCAAAAATATTGTAAGGTTTGAAATCCACACTCCACAGACAGGAATTTAGCATATTAATCATTTAATGTTATCATTTTCTTGCAGTTTCACAACTGGCAGTTGTCTATTTGTCTGAATCTGAAGAAGACTCTTGAATAGACCTACCGAAGTGAACTTTATTCCAGCGTAGCTACGAGCTTGCAGAATGCCAAGCTCGGAAAAGCATTCTCGCAAGGATAAAGACAAAGGCAGAGAGAGGCATGAGAAGACGGACTGGCACGTCAAAACCCTGGACGAGATAAAAGAGGAGAAGAAACGCAGTAAGGATAGCAAGGGAGAGAAAGGAGGCAAGGTCAAAGAAGCCCGGAGTGAGGAGTTTGCTTCTGAAGAGGCGAGCGTGAAAGAAAAGGCCCCAAGAAAGAAGCACCCATCTTCTGGTGACGAGGAAAGGTAGATACTAGATTGTTAACCTAACCAGGCGCCGTACGTAGTAGTATACGGCACCTGGCATACTGAGGTGTGTATACCGTGATGGTAACACTTTATAGGCTTTAACGGCAAACACACTTATAAAAAAAAAACACAATATCATACTTTAAATAACATATCTCGGTTCATACTTACGAATTATGTTATGCATGGGCATCAATGATCCAAATCGTAAAATGTCTGATGCTCCATTCGTTTTATTTATACTGAAATTTACTATAAAACTGGCAAGATTACAGAAGTGACGAAAATGGTTTCCGAATTTGTTCGCTGCATGCAATATCAGGTGATCAAAAACTTGTCGGCAATGCACCCCTGTACTACGTACCATACATGTGAGTACGGTACATACAGTCCCAGGCTTATTGTATTAGTCAACCGATCGCCCCGCGCATGCTCTATGCATTGCCGACGAGTTTTCGGTCACCTGACATTGCATGCAGCGAACAAAGACGAAGGAAATAACAGTCATCATCATCATTAAGGCTGAGTCGAATCGGTCGATCACACCGGTTACCGACCGTTTCAATCGGGACCCGGTTCGGTTTATCGGGAAACAGTGCCCCGAAAAAAAAAATAAAAAAATAAAATGTTAAAAAAGAAATTAAGATTATCACAATAATGTAGCGGAATTCAAATAAAAACGGGGCAATTGATATCATTTACTTTAAAGAGTGGTTATTTTCGAGAAATTCTTGGTTCATTACTTTGTTTGACAGTCAGAAATTGAACAGGAAGCGCAAAATTGCTAGTCATTTGAACGATATTGTCGGCGGATGTGCACACAATGTTAGTCCGATACTCCAGGGGAGTTGTCTGATGGATCTTTGTATGATCCAGCTGATGAGCCAGTGCATTCAAAAAGTGGCTCAAAATACGTTTTTTGGTCATTTGCACCATTTAAAAATGTTTTGATATTCTACTTACATGATTTCATGGCGTTTGACAGCCGAACAGAAACAAAAATGAGCCCCAAAACAATGAAAACAACTACTCAAAACAACGATAAAAAACGACTACATCGCTCCCATTCGCTCGTATACCCTGTGTGCAAGTTACGGGTCTCTTTTTCTTCCGCGAGATTCATACGCTGGGCCGGTGGAACTATGTTCCAGTCCGCCCTCTATCGGCAAGATCCATCCGCCAGGAATTGGGGAAGTCCCCGGCGGATGGATATCTTGCGCAAGAAAAGAGACCCCGTAACTTGCACACAGGGTATACGAGCGAATTGGAGCGATGTAGTCGTTTTTTATTGATGTTTTGAGTAGTTGTTTTCATTGTTTCGGGGCTCTTTTTTTTTCTGTTCGGCTGTCAAACGCCATTCGAAATCATGTAAGTAGAATATCAAAATGGTGTTGATTGCGAAAAGGCTAATTTATAGCCACTTTTTAAGGGCATGCAGTGGCTCACAGTCACAAGCGATCGTACATGTGATGTTTCCCCCAGACTAGCGGGCTAAGTTTCTGTGAACCGTGTTGCGATGGGCAATGGTGAACAAACGATGAATTTACTTCGAAAAAAAAAAAACTTTTCATGCGAAACTGAGTTAATTCTGGATACTGTAACTATTTTCCCGTAAAGATTGATATGTAAATCCATTAAAGCCTCAGTATTTATTATGTTATTTGCATATAAAAAGAGCAATATAAGCCCCAAACAGTGCATTTTGCCGATGCGTGCACGATTGCGTGATTTTACCGGTCCGAGTTTCGACGGTAAAAATGTATCGGGATACCGGTTCCCGACCGGTAAAAGTTTATCGGGACCCGGTTCCGACAATTACCGACATGACTCAGCCTTAATCATCATCAATTTGAGGTAAGTTATTCTTTTGCAACAAATTAAATATCAAGCAAGGTAGGTTGAAGGTTTAATTCATGTCTAGAACTAAAAAATCACAGTTACTAGATTGTCAGCTTGAGTCAATCTAGCCAACAATAAGCCAGCCCACAACATCAACCCTAAACCCTAACCTTACAACTGTGGGCTCGCTTAAATTGTTTGATAGCTTTACACAGTGAAATTTCCACTTGTTTTCTTCTTCTTAATTCCACATTTATTCTATTAATTTGGTTTGATTGAATAACAAAATAAACATAATATTATGGTTTTATTTATATCCCTCTTAACAAAAATGTATTATTTGTAATGGGTACCATGGTCAGGTGTCAATTAGCCTGTGCGCCATTGGCAGCATATGGCTAGTATGCTCCCCAGGGAGTATGCATGCAATATCATTGTGTGGGTTTAAACTGTTTTTTGTTATTTGTATGTTTTAACGTTTTAAAACATTTAAAGACAACGTTTAACCATTAAGTGAAATAAACAGAAAAACTCAGCACTAGTATTAACATTCTACATATTTTATTCCATAAATCGAGAAATAAAAACTTTTCACACAAACAATTAATGGTGAATTAATTAATAGATCACTGAACACTGTTATTGTTTTTTTGTTTTAAACGCAGTTTTTAAAAGTTGGTTAAAATCCTCTCTCTTTTTTTTTTGGATGCAGAATGGAGGATGATGAAGATGACGCCCTGAACATCCAGCCCCCTCAACTTCAGGCCAAGCCCGGTTCCCATAGAGAAAAGTATAGGAAAGAGGAGAAGAGAAAACATGGGCGGCCACACAGCAAGGAGAGTAAGAGGAGTAAGTGTGATTTTGTTCAATTAATTTTTGATGACTCGATTATGAAAAAGGCAGAAAATTCCATTTGATTGGGAGGAGTGTGAAGAGGAAACAGGGGCGGCCATGCAGCTAAGGACAGGAAGAGGAGTACCTTTGATAATATGTTTGTCAGTTTAGAACTTCGAAAAAGGGCGCTAAGTCACTTTTTGTAAATCGGAGATAATCGTGCTTAAAGTTTGAAAGCCATGTAGAAACCAAACTGTAGCTCTCTTTTGTATTCGATGAATATTTTCACCAAATTAGACATAATTATTATCTGAAATCTTCACCTCACAAAGAGGAGGTTCTGACCTACAAGTTGGTATGCATAATTCAATTTAGCCCTAAATCGACTTAATGCCCTTCTCACCCTCACCTGACGTGTTAACTCAATGTTAATAACTTGATTTTGATTAGTCAGAAAATTCTCTTTGATTTGGAGGAGTCTTTACAAAAATATATTTTATTTTCTCTCAACAATGAATTTAATCTATAGGCTAGTTTAAAAGGGAGCTGAATACAGTCCCTCATCAAAAGTGTACTGTGTTGCCTTCAATTTTGTATCAAAGATTGGTTGTATTTCTTACTTCTTTTGGATAATTTGTGTTTGTGTTTATGTCCCCATTTCAAAATAAAAGATTGTGAGAGAGAGAATATCAGGAAATGAACCAGTCAAACAGAAAATCTTAATATGTAGCTAATTATTTTGTTTTCAACTGTACTCTCCATCATAAAGGAAAAAGATCAAGATCTGCTGAGAAAGGCAGCAAATCACGCAGCAAGGACAGAGACAGGGATCGGGAACGAGAACGCGACCGAAGACGAGACCACGAGAGGGAGCGAGAATCGCACCGCAGTGACGGAGGACGCGACCGGGAAAAGGAAAAGATTCAAAAGAAACAACAAAAGGACGCTCCTCCTCCTCCTCCTCACCGGGAAGACCCTCACAGGGGGGCGGGAGTTCCGCCGAGCCGCGGTGGCAGCGATCAGCAGGAGGAGCAGCAGCGATTGGCCGCCGCACCTTCCAGTCACGATGACGAGAGGCAGCCGGATCTTCGTCAGATGATCATCAGCCGGAGGGAGGCCTCGGAAGGGGAGAAGCCGCAAAGCCAGAGGGAGAAAGAGAGGCCTCGGGAGGGCAAGAAGGAGCCGTAAGTTAGAAGACTTCTTCCTCTTAATCTGCTTGTTACCATCTTTTTTTTGTTGGTGTTTATCTGGCTGTTTATCCTTCTGGGAATTATAGTTGAGAACCAGTGAAAAAATACATGGGTCCTAAGAGCGATGTAGCCCCTGAAATGCCAAAAAGAGCTCCGAAAATCACCAAAAAGCCCCTATAATACCTCGTAGAAATCCAAGTAAAACAGATCTCAGAGTATTAATTTAAAGTAGGAAAGCTTGGAAAGTAACCCCCTAAAATGAAATTCAACATTTGTCCAGAGTGTGAACAGATATGCTGAATAACTGTCTTGTCTTGATGCATGTAGATTGAGGAATTCCCAATTCAAACCCATGTTTTGTACAACTCTGCAGAAAGTTTTAGATAGGAGGTGCAGAAAATCCTTCTGGGTTGAGGACTTTATACATTTACATTATATGCAAATTGTTTGAAAGATAATAGATTGACTTCAATACATCTCTTTCGGCTTTCCCTATCTAACATTAAAGTGTTTTCTTGTTAACACAGAAAAAAACAAAACCAACAACACAAGAGAGCAACTAGAAAACTAAGAAAGGGCAGAGGGCAGATAGATAGAGGGAGAGGGGTGAGATGAAATGCTGACAAGAGGAAAACAATCTTAGTTTAAACATGGATTAATGACATACCTCAGTTGAGTATCTTCTTTGATCTTTATCTCTTGGTGACACAGAAGGAAAGAAGAGAGAGAACAAGAAACGGAAAGAAGGAAGCAGAGACGAGAGGCAACACAGAGACAGAGACGGGGGGGGGGGGGGGGGGGCTTCGTTTTTTTTCTTTCTTGGTGATGCAGGAGAAAATGATTAATGTTTAATGAGATGCTACAATGACAGATATTGTTCCTCATTTGACTTTGCTATCTCATTCGCTAAATTCAGATGTTAAACAAATGAGAGGAGAGAGATATCGGCGAGAGGATGGTGAGATTAAAGCCTGATAAAATGAGCATGAGTACAAAATATAAAAAAACATTTGTTTGTGTAGATACTAGCGGCCTATATTGTTCCTAATCAAATGTCCTTCTATCTTTTTTCTTGGTGGGTGACACAGGAGGAAAGAGGAGAGAGACCCAGAAACGGAAAAGGGTCGGAGAGAGGAGAGGCAGCATAGAGAGAGGGGCGAGATGAGAGAAAGGCGAGAGAAGGAGGAGAAGCAGCAGCGAGGCCAA
Source organism: Echinarachnius parma (assembly GCA_037951105.1). Lineage (NCBI taxonomy): Eukaryota > Metazoa > Echinodermata > Echinoidea > Clypeasteroida > Echinarachniidae > Echinarachnius > Echinarachnius parma. The sequence continues at coordinate 21,513 of JBAMJV010006142.1, forward strand.
GAGAAGGTCAGGGAGGGCCCCTCCAAGCAGGATGCGGGGGGCAAGGAGAGGGGCAGGTCCAGGAGGGAAGAGCTGGTTGAGGAGAGGAGAGAGGGTAAGATTGATTATCTCAACTTGTTATTATTCAGTTCAGTTAAACCTGTCTATAATAAAGACCGCCCAAAAGAGACACAAAAGTTGTCTCTATGTGCATAGTCAGGTACTTCATTTACATGTAAAATTCTTTCTCCTGAAACAAGAATAGCAGTCTTTATTTTGAAAGGGTCTTAGTAGCATTGTCCAATTCCTCAAAATCCAATTGGAATTCTAGCGGTTCCCTCATACCTTGTTGTATTCGTATTAACAATAAAAGCATGGGACAATCGTCTCATTTCTCTGCCATTTCAGTAGTTTATAAGATTTGTAAAGTCATTTTCATTAAAAATCATATTTGCATTTAAATGGAATGAGAAACCTTTTAGAGTGCATGGCATTGTTGGAAACACAGTTTTCTGTCACCATAAATTAACCAAAGCCTGTTGCAATAACTCACCTGTAGTGAAAGAATTACAAATGTTCTAATAGCAGAGTCCCTCTTCATTTGTGTGCACTTGTGTTGTGCAGGGTCGAGGCCAAGTAGCAAAGAGAGAACCGGTGCGAGTAGTCGGCATGACGACGGGCATAACGAACCCAGGGCCAAGGAGGAGCATTCCAAATCGGGTCGAGAGCGGAGTCCGAACAGGGCATCCAAAGATGGTAGAATTTTCTTTCTGTTTTATGCACCAACTTTTCCCATTTAACTCTAGGGTTTGACACACACGAGAGGGATAAATAAATGGTCCAAATTATCCCAGGGCCACTAGAATTAACTTAGGCTGCCAAATATTATTGATGCTTAATTTCACTGGCCTGAATCGATAAATAAATATTACTGATGCTTAAATCCACTGGCCTGAGTTGGCAACCAAATATTATTGATGCTTAAATCCACTGGCCTGAATCGGCAACCAAATATTATTGATGCTAAATAAAAATTCCACTGGCCTGAATTGATAAATAAATATTATTGATGCTTAAATCCACTGGCCTGAATTGGCAACCAAATATTATTGATGCCTAATTCCACTGGCCTGAATTGGCAACCAAATATTATTGACGCTTTATTCCTCTGTCCTGAATTGATAAATAAATATTATTGATGCTTAAATCCACTGGCCTGAATTGGCGACCAAAACATGTTTGCCATTGATCTTAGCCAAAGATAAAGGATTCGGTCAATTATGGTGAAAACAAAATCATAAATAGCATGAACAAGCTCATGCTGTAAAAGGAGTCTTCTGAATATCGTATTTCTCCTCTTTCAGAAAAGCGGAGAAGAGATGAAAGGAGGCGTGAAGCCGTCAGGGAATCTGACCAGGATTCGGAGCACAGGAGATCAAAGTCCTCGGCCTCATCGAGGACCTCTTCGAAGGTGTCGTCGAAGGCCGACGACAGGGAGCGACTGAGGGACGAGGAGGGTCCGCAGCTGCCTCCAAGGAGGGAGGGGCGGGGAGAGGAGAAGGAGGGAACGAGCGAAGAAGGGAGGAGCGAGGAACGGAGGTACCACAGGAAGGTGGTGCTGCTGGTGAAGGAGGAGGAGGAGCAGGAGAAGGAGGAGGAGGAGCAGAAGGAGGAGGAGGAGGAGGCGGCATCGTCTTCAGAAGAGGAGGAGGAGTCTGAAGAAGAGGAGGATTCGTCAGGTGAGAGGACTAGATGGAAAATAAAACACTGCAAATATAAAAATAACATAAATGGAAACAATCAAAAACAAAATTAACCCAATGAGGATGAAGAAGAGGAGGAACATAAGGAGAAGGAGGAGGAGGAGGAGGATGAAGAGGAGGAGGAGGTGGATGCATTATCCTCAGCAGATGATTGATTTGATTTTTTTTACAGCATCGGCCCATATATCCATATTGTATTTTGAACTTATATTATTACAAGATTCAAAGATTCATTTATTTTAAGACTGCTCTCCTGTCCTCAACAAAATTTGTTGACAAAAATGGTAATTTTGTGTACAAAACGTATGGGAAGTAGTCCGCAACTTTGTCAGAGTGCATTGCTAATTTGAGTCACTCGTAGAAATAAATGGCTATTTCCCAAGAGCCATAGTTTTCTTATTTCTTGACCGATTTGTGCTCAAAATTTCAGAGACTATTCATCCTATTTAGTGTCTGATAGTGCATGAAATTATTTTTTCTGGATTTCATTGTCCTTTAATATATGTGAACTTTTTAATCCTGGCAGAAGCTGAGTCTGATTCCGATGAAGAGGAGGAGGACGAAGAGGAAGCATCAAGCTCTGAGGAGGAGGAGGAGTCTGCCGAGGAGGGCGAGGCATCTGCCGACGAACTAGAGGTGACCTTTGACCCCTTGTACAATATTTTCAGACCCTTTTGCAAGCCTCCACATTAACGGCCCATTCAGGCAAATAAAATCATAAATGTTGAAAATCTACTTGCCCGAACAGACTATTTACTTGCCTGCTTACTTCTAGATGAGATTTTCATGCAAGGAATTACATTCTATTCTCGTAGTTGTAGAGAATTTTAGCCCTAAAAAGACTGGGGGGGGGGGCTGATTTAGCCCCCCCCTCCTCTATTTTCGCGATAATTCCGCAACGCGCGCAGGTATTGCCGCGGGACTTTATGAGTTTTTTCATTGAAGTCTTGCGCAACTTTTGAGACCAAATTTGCGACGACCGGGTATACCGTTCTAAAGTCACGTGACCTTTTGTAAGTGAGCGTCGGCCTGAAAATCACTAAATTTTGTGATTTGTGTACAAATCCTATGGAAATTGATTTTTTCCTAGAAAAGACAAAATCTTCATTATTTTTCATTCTAATCACTGCAATCATTTAATTTGGGGCTAAAAATGGTTGAATAATGGTCAATAATTATTTCCATTGAAAAAACAATAAAAACATAAGTCGAAAAAACAAAGAAATACATAAGAAATGCAATTTTCGCATAATTAATTAGCTCTAATTAGCATATTATAATTAGAACAAACAATTTAACTATGCAATATTGAATGGCTCATGGACATCTATCACCATGCCAAATTTGGAGTTGATTGGAGTTTCGATTGCCGAGAAAACTACGAAAAATACAAACAAATACAATTTTCGCATAATTAATTAGCTCTAATTAGCATATTCTAATTATTATTATTTTTTTAGCTAGGTAATATTGTAGACCTTATGGACATCTATCACGATGCCAAATTTGGAGTCGATCGGAGTTTTGGTTGCCGAGATCTTCGGGGTTAGCCCCCCCCCCAGTTTTTTTAAGGTTCAAAATAGCCCAGTCTTTTTAGGGTTAAGTTGCCCGATCGGGCAAGCAAACTGGACCATTTATACAATTTTACTTGCCTGACATCAACTTTTACTTACCCCGGGCAAGTGCTAGTGTCGAGCCCTGCTTTTTGTATCTCTGATCCCCTCATGAGAGGAAAAAATCAGTTGTGTAAAAAAACTTTGTATTCTCCATTGAAGACAATCGCTCAGTATATATTTGGGCTGAACATGTAATAATAATAATAATAATAATAATATAGGATATTTATATTGCGCAATATCCACCTAATATAAGGTGCTCAAAGCGCTTATTATTATCCCTGGTCATTTGGTACAGTTCAGACCCGCACAATGATATTGTACACATTCTCAACTCAATGTGAATAATAAGATGTTGCTTAAAGGGGTAGTACAGTTTTGGTATGGCTGAACTTTAGTAACCAAACCTGGACAGTAACATTATAAACTAATAGTTATCACTCCACCATGCTCGAAAGGTATACAAAATTACAAACGACTAAGTAAAAAGCCCATTATCATTCAAAAAGAGCCATTAAAACACCAGAGGGCGCTCTCTAAAAAGGCATTGGTTTTAACCATTTTTCACACAAAATTATGCATGTGATGTTTTATTGAAATCATGATTAAATAGAGAGATCATCAACAACTAATTAAAAAACTCTTTTGAAAATTTTTGAAAAAGTGTATGCATTTTAAAAAAATTTTGAAAAATTCATCTAATTATTTGGGCTCCAAATAATTATAAGATCAGATATATTTATTGATATTTCAGCCGTTTCTGGACCGATTTTGACCAAATAAAGTTTATTCTGCCATTAAAATTGCATGTTCACTCAAATTCGACACTCAGTTTTTCATTACCTCACAAAAAAATTGTGATGTGCAGCGCCCTCTCTACCAAAACTAAACTTCCCCTTTAATAATTGGCTACTAAAAAAGTTGCATATGTTTCCTTGATTTGCAGGAGGGAGAGCACAAAGATACAGATGAAGAGGAAGTGCAGGCAGCAGAGGAGGAGGAAGAAGAAGAAGAAGAGGAGGAGGAGGAAGAGGAGAGCGGAGAAGAGAAATCAGAGTCCGAAGAGTCAGACTCGGACTCGGAATCGGAATCTGGTAAGACCCGTATTTAAAGGGATCTAATAACATTGTCAAAATTCGCTTAGAGCTGTAGCGGTTCTCACATACCGTGTTTTATTTGTATTACCAATAGAAGCAATAATCAGAGTTTTCCAAATTTCTCTTTTGTTATAAAGATATTTATGATTGAAGTGTTTGGATTTTAAAATTCTCTCGGTCATATGACATTGATTTACCTGGGGATTTTCACACATTAGCAGTGGACCGTCATGAGAACTTTTTTGCAATTGTATTGAAGACAAATGCGATGAACATATAGTGAAAATATGAGCAAAATCTGTCAAAAGTTACGGCTATTTGAGCTTCAGGAAGAACACAGCGGTCTGTGGTAGTTTAATAAAAAGTGGTGACTTTGCCTAGTTATAAATCAGCCTACACTCTGATTGTTACAGGGTGAAATAATTGAATTAATTGATAATTGCACAATTTATCGTGAAGATTTATGATTTTGTTCTTCAGAGGAGGAAAGCGAGAAATCGGCCAGCGAGAGAAGTCACCGTGAAGAGCGCCACCGAGAGACGAAAGTGAAAGAGGAAAAGCAAAAGGAACCATCCGTCTTGGGTGAGTGAACCTTGATCCCCTCTTAAGAAAAGTTTGAGAACCTACATGTATGCCTTGAAATATTATGTTGATGTAAAAGAGAGCCCTTGAAGATTACCATTGAGCGCTCGCAAATTAGTCTTAACTGCTTATTCATTGCAGGAAAGTTAAGAAGAAGGGCTTGAAAAAAAGAATGTTATTTTCTCACCCTGTTATTTACGGACACCCTTTATTTCTGCAAGTCCAAGTTTGACAATATACTATTTAAATGCGACATTATTAGAAAAATATATACATACATGTATGTTGAATGAAATACTGTTTCTCATGCACGGACGCCCACCAGGCCTACAAGTCAAAGTTTTACTAATGCACATTACGAAATTGAAGGTTGGGAAAGGGAATTTGGACACCTATAAACAAATTTGAATGCCCTGAACACAAGTTTGAATGACCAATGCTACTTCTCCGCTGCAGTTGGGTGAATTTGTATGCACCTAACAAATTTGTGTGTGAAATTCAGGAAATTGGCCTGGAAAACTTATAATAAAGTTCACTGAGGAGAAACGTATTATGATCTTAGAAAATATAACTAATTTTGTACTGCTCCTTTCGCACAGACGCCCACCACGCCTACAAAGCCTACAAATCCAAGTTCGACGACGACAGCCCCAGCCCGGGCCACGGCCAGCAGTCGACGTCGGCGAAGGACGCGGAAGAGGTGATGGTGGAGGGGGAGGACAGCGACACCCCTTACCTGCAGGATACGCCCCCCGCCTCCCCCATCGAGCTGGAAGAGAAGCTGCCCCCGTACCTCCCCGCGATCCAGGGGTGCCGGAGCGTGGAGGAGTTCCAGTGTCTGAATCGTATCGCGGAGGGGACCTACGGCGTGGTGTATCGGGCCAAGGAGAAGAAAAAGAAGAGTGAGTTTATTCAATTTGATATATACTGTACCTCATACTGGATTTCTTCTTTTTGAAATATACTCTACGATCTGGGCTATTTAATAAAATAATAATAATAATAATGAAAATAATGATAAATAATAAATATACTCTATGATTCGGTTTACTTAAGAAAAACAATACCCCTCCTCAATCAAGGGAGCTTAAGAAATTTCAGAGTCTGAATCGTATTGTGGAAGGAATCTACAGTGTGTGGTGTATCGAGCGAAGGAGAAGAAGAAGAGTAAGTTACGTAACCACTGACATAGCAGCAGGCTCGACAACAGCGGTTAACTAACCCGCTTTCATTGGTGTATGGTCTGATGACGCTTCATGCGGTATCGTTGGAAAAACAGGGCAGCCTCCAGTGGTCAGTGTTAACACATGTCAGTGGTCTGAAAAACATTGATTATTTCCATTATTAGTGGTACCCAAGAGAAAATATACAACAAGAAATTACAGGAATTATGCATTTGATGACACACGCGGTACCCCGGGGTACCGTTGTACCCCGGGGTACCGCGTTGTGTAGCGCCATCTTGTGTCCACTCGAAGCGCAACCGTATTGCGTTGTGTATGCAGTGCAGCGCGCGATTGTATGCACGCTATACCCTGGTACAGCCCTAAAAAATAAATAAATAATTAAACAAAATGGCGGATATTCGTTTGGTACCCCAGGGTACCATTTATGTCATCATTTATCAGTAAAAGTGGGCAAAAATGCCAGTGTTTGCTTCCCCTTTAAACTGTTTCTTTTGTTGTTGTTTGTTTTACGTGTAGATGAGATTGTCGCTCTGAAGAGACTAAAGATGGAAAAGGAGAAAGAGGGCTTCCCGATCACCTCCCTGAGAGAAATCAGCACGCTGCTCAAGGCCCAGCACAGGAACATTGTGACAGTCAGAGTAAGTATTCAAAGTGGCATTGAAGGACATTCTTTAGCTAGCATGCTTCCTTTCCTCATGCTAGAAAAAAGTATGACCACATCACACCAATCTTGTAAGAAATGCACTGGTTGCCGGTTGAGTAAAGGATATTGTTTAAAGGTAACGTTGAGTATCGGTCAAACTTAACTTTAGTAACCAAAACCTGCACGATTACGGTACAAACAAATAGTTATAACTTCACCATGCTCGAAAAGTATACACAATTACAAACGACAAAGTAAAACCCCTGTTATCATTCAAAAAGAGCCGTTACAACTCAATTGTCAAATTAACTTTAGAGAGAAGCGCTAGCATTCTAGGTCCTCCTAATACGAGACTGTAATGCGCGGTAATAGTTACCGCGCATATTCATGTGTATCGCAAGCGCCGTTAGCCTTTCGCATCGGAGGACCTAGAGCGCTTGCGCCTCGCGCTAGCGTTCTCTAAAAAGTGATGGCCGGACGTCAATCACTTTTATAAATATTTTGAAAGCAAATTTCACAACAATTAGAGCATTTGAATGGGAATTATTATTATTTCCCATGTTTTTTTCAATGATCTTTCATATGGAATTGAAATCAACCAAATCCGTTACAATTAATTTTGGGGGGGCACTTTGGAAATTACCAATACTCAACGTTACCTTTAAGGTCTTGACTTAGTGTTGACATTTAACGGGGACTACCACCCAAAAATAATATTCTTATAAATGAAAGGTAATTGTTTTGGTAGTCTATTCCACCTACAAGTTCAGAAAAATTGTCTTCCAGATGAAAATTAAATAATTTGAAAACGCATAAACATACTAGCGTAAGTGTTCATGGGTCTGCATACAAAGACTACGGCTATTGTATAGGACGTACGTGTCTTCGTGGCTCTATTGTCTCCAAACGAATGCGTGAATAGAGTTGACACACTCGCAGACAGAATTGGGGCATACAGAACCATGAGGCCCTAATGGTTCCGTAAGTGTTGGCGATTAATTGTATTGTTTATGAATTACACAACCCTTTGCAAAGTGTTGTACATCTATTTAATATCAAACACTGATACCAAAACATATAAGACTGTGTTGTCCTTTGCGTGGTGGTCCCCTTTAACGCTGTCCATGATCATGCCCTAGAATATGTGGCTTTCTCGGTAGAAGAGCATCATTCTCGTCTAGATCTACGCTCTTCAGGACTTCTTCTCCAAGTCTTCTCCAAGTACACGACTCCAATCTTTTAGATCTTTAGCTTTATCCCCCTGTTCATCTGTTATGTATAGAGCCTTGGTAAGAAATCAACTGCCTGTACAATTCATTCAACACTTGTCAACCATGAAAGTTTAGGAACAAAGTCATATCTAACACAACTATATCTAAGGCCCCTGTTACACATGTGTCGGCTTTTAAAGCCGGCCCCGGGGCTGGCCTCACGCCTGCAATTTGAAGCCGCCTCGAGATCATTAAACCCCTGTTACACAAGGCAGCACCCCTGTACATCTATTCACACGATTCACGTTGATCGGGCCTCATACCCATATACGGCTCTGCTCATACCATATAAGTGTTGGCATCCGCGCGCCCTTTTATCCCATATTAGGCAGATTATGCATAACATTCACCCTGAAAAGCGACCTACTTCCTTATTTTGCGCAGTACACGCGCGCTGCAAGTGCATTTGCATATAAAAGCCGTCCCGAGTCCAACTTACCCCTGTTACACATACCGATTGCGGGACTGTGGCCGGCTTCAAACCACATCCAGAGGTGGACAGAAATGGAGCCGGCCTCAGGCCGGCTTTTCAAAATTGACCCGTTACACATACATGGGGCCGCCTCCGGAGGCGGCCTCAGTCCACTTCAGAGGTATGTGTAACAGGGGTCTAAGAGTATTGTGACTAGAGTCGACCATGGACATGGGTCGACATGGGTTAAAGGTAGTGCCGGTTAATAAATCAGATGCGCGGTGCCATCTTGCGACCGTCTTGCACACAGAGCTTTATACACACTGGCTCAGTGTTATGCAGTGCTCACAAACTAGCCTTGTTCAAAATGGCGCCTCATGGTGTAGCATTCCCACGCACGCCAATCTTTAAATTGCCCTTTTTTTTCTCTCTCTATATGATAGGAAATTGTTGTTGGTAGCAACATGGACAAGATCTACATTGTAATGGACTACGTGGAACATGACCTGAAGAGCCTAATGGAGACCATGAAACAGCCTTTCACCATAGGTAAGTCAAGACTCCACAATTACTTCTTCTTTTTTGGGGGGAGGGGGGGGGGGGGGGGAGGGGGGAACAGGAAATTGACTTGCCTGCAAAAACATGTGAAACGAATGTGAAACAAAAAGACAGATTAATCACGTTAGGTAGCTCAAACAGGAAATTGACTTGCCTGCAAAAACATGTGAAACGAATGTGAAACAAAAAGACATATTAATCACGTTAGGTAGCTCAAACTGCTTGGCAAAGTTCTCGCTCATTTCTAGACGAGTTTTCTACTTGCTCTTTTGGTGAACATCCCTTTAACATGATTTTGTATTATCTTTGATATCATTTCTTTGTTTTTATTTTCATTTGATTATAGAAATATTTTAGTATAGATTAGAAATTATGTTTTTCTATCACAAAATTGCTATTAAGAGTCAATACAAAAAACAAACAAAAATTCCTTCAAACCTGCCGTTTTCATTCGTTTTCAGGAGAGACCAAGTGCCTGATGCTGCAGCTGCTCCGAGGTGTTCATCATCTCCATGACAACTGGATCCTCCACCGGGATCTCAAGACCTCCAACCTCCTCCTCAACCACCAGGGGTGTCTCAAGATCGGGGACTTTGGTCTGGCGCGGGAATACGGTTCCCCGATCAAACCCTACACGTCAATTGTGGTCACGCTTTGGTACAGGGCTCCTGAACTACTACTCGGCACCAAGGTAAAGCTAGAATAACTAGAATGAAACAAGCGTAGCTAGATTGGGAGACAATTCAGTCTACCAGGGGTGTCTCAAGATTGGGGACTTTGGTCTGGCACGGGAATATGGTTCCCGATCAAACCCTACACGTCGATTGTGGTCACGCTTTGGTACAGGGCTCCTGAACTACTACTTGGCACCAAGGTAAAGCTAATATAACTAGAATGAAACAAATGTAGCTAGATTGGGAGACAATTCAGTCTACCAGGGTGTCTCAAGATCGGAGACTTTGGTTTGGCGCGGGAAGACGGTTCCCCGATCAAACCCTACACGTCGATTGTGGTCACGCTTTGGTACAGGGCTCCTGAACTACTACTTGGCACCAAGGTAAAGCTAATATAACTAGAATGAAACAAATGTAGCTAGATTGGGAGACAATTCAGTCTACCAGGGTGTCTCAAGATCGGGGACTTTGGTCTGGCGCGGGAATACGGTTCCCCGATCAAACCCTACACGTCGATTGTGGTCACGCTTTGGTACAGGGCTCCAGAACTACTACTCGGGACCAAGGTAAAGTTAACGGAACTAGATTGAAACAAATGTAGCTAGATTGGGAGACAATTCAATCTACCAGGGTGTCTCAAGATCAGAGACTAGCATACGACCACGGTTCTCCGATGAAACCCTACACACTGATCGTCGTCACTCTTTGGCACAGGGCTCCTGATCTACTACTTGGGATCAAGTAATTGTTGACAGAAATGCCCATTATCACAAGAATTATACAGCTGAAATGAAGCTCAAATGAGGAGACAATGCAATCTACCAGGGATGGCTTTAGATGGGAGATTTTGATCTGGTGCGTAAATAAAGTTCTCCGATTAAACCCTACATATCAATTGTTTTTATGCTTTGGTACAGAGTTCCTGAACTACTGTTAGGGACAGAGGTTAACAGAAATAACAAAACTTACACATCTGTTGTACTAATCATTTTGCATGATTACTAACTATAATTGTAGACTTCTGTTTCCAAAAACAAATTGTTACAGAAATTGTGTTAAATTGGTTCATTTTTAATTGTTCTCTTCAGGTTTATTCAACGCCCATTGATATGTGGTCGGTCGGATGCATCTTTGCCGAGTTCCTGACGATGAAGCCCATCTTCAACGGACGATCAGAGATCGATCAGCTCAACAGGATATTCAAGGTAAATTAAAGGCCTGTAACAGCTTTTTGATACCACTGAAAAAATTCCCTTGTACACCCGCCAAATAATACCATCGGTACTGGTATCTGGAAGCTTGTTAATGTTGTGCTATGAACAGGTTTCTAAACACCCCAGAGACATAATCCACGTAGAAATGGAATCACCAGTTCAACCATTCCAGTACAAGAGAGGACTGCTGAAGTACATAATGATCTACATCGGGGCTTTATTGCCCTCCCAATATGGAAACTCTGCAATGCACAGTGACCGAACATGTGCGATTCCCAGAAACTTGCACACAAAAAATCAGTAAATCGAACCAGAGAACTCCTGATTGCTATACAGGTGCTCTTTATGATTGAGCCATAAGGCGCTATTAATGATGGTCATTTTCAATGCTCAGCCAGTCAGAAGCTATATAAACCTTACACAAACTCTAAGTATATGAAATCCTTTATTTTATTTTATATCCTTCAGGTTTTTGTCTCAATCTTTAGAGCACCTGTCTAGCAATCTGGACGTCTTGGGTTCAATTTTTGACAAAGCCCTATTTTTTTTATTAATTTTTTTTTTGGGGGGGGGGGGGGGGGCTTACTGTTCATTTATAAAAATTCTCTAAAATATATACAGTCAAACCTGTGTATAGTGGCCACCGAAGGGAATTAAGAAAAGTGGCCACTGCAGACAGGTGACCTCTATAGACCGGTTCATTCCATTTTTTTCCTCTGCAAGGGGATCATGTTTAGTGGCCACTATAGGCAGGTTGGCTTGCTATAGACGGGTGGCCACTAAGACAGGTTTGACTGCATATCATGGATACTACTTGTTACGATTGTGAAAACTAGTCTCTCCTTTCTTGTTTGAATCGTAGGAGCTGGGTACACCCAGTGAGAAGATCTGGCCTGGATACAACGAGCTTCCCGCGGTGAAGAAGACCACGTTTGCCCACCACCCTTACAACAACCTCAGGACTAAATTTGGCACCTACCTCACCGACATTGGCTTTGAGCTACTAAACCGGTAAGAAGATTTGAATTTAATGATAATTTGATTTTGATTAATCTACATCCATGGTAGAATTTGCATTTGCCATAACATGGTAATCTGTTTGAGTGGCAGTTATGCATGTCCTATGTCAAGGAGATGACATTCGCGTACCACCCTTACAACAACCTCAGGAGTAAATTTGGCACCTACCTCACCGACATTTGAGCTACTAAACAGGCGAGACACTTTGTTTAAAGGGATAAATTGTATTTGTCGATTTTAACCAAAATCACCTTTCACACTTCTCTTGTACTTTGTTGTTTGGCTTATGGTAACAGAAGAAGGTAATTGGTTTTGATTTTTCCAATGTCTCCCTAATTATTGAGTTAATTTTAAATTGAATCGACAATTAAGATGATGTGTTAAAGAAAATAAATATATATTTATTTTATTTATTTATTTATTTATTTTGGGTATAAAAGCAACTACCATGGCAGCCCGCAGGCCGAATTGAGGTAGTTTTACAAAGATATAATACAAAATTGCAAACAATATACAAGGGTACAAACTACATAATAATAAAATAATTTTACATACGAGAACATAATCACATGTATAATATAATATAACTTAATTGGCTTTCAAAAATATAAAACATAGGGTGAACTAGTAGGGCAACGTGCATGGTTGGTTCGCATATACACATCAACAATCACAAACTTGTATTATCTAATCAAATCACACACTCGGTACGCACATCTTTTTGTGTTGATATTGCACAAAGCATACTGGACACTCGCATACCATGCTGCATGTACACACAAACACAAACGTACGCATTTATAAAACACTCCGCATAATTCCATGGGCGCAGATCCGTACGTAATGCCCATTCATGAGGGGGAGGGGGGGGTGAAGATCATCCCCTGATGAAAAGGCACCAATGACGGGACTACGCCCAATGATAAACTCGTACATTTGCATTCATAAACAATCATGTTATGCACACATTACAGACAAGTGAACACGCACGGATAATCACGCGTCAAACATAGCAAAGACAGACAAACACGCACCGCTTTAATATAAGCATTTACAAACACGCACTCACACACCGTTACACATGCACATTCGTAGCGTACACACACATTACAGACAAGTGAACAAGCACAGAGAATCACACGTCAAACATAGCAGAGACAGACAAACACGCACCGCTTGTAAGCATTCACAAACAAACCATACACACACTCACACGCACACACACTATACGTTCAAGTACACATTGACTCGCAATTACAAACACACACCTACATGCTCTTAGCTAATTATTAAAAGTCACAACCATTACCATTGCACGAGCCCACTAGACATAACAAAAGCAAGGAGAGAAGGGGGGGGGGGGGCATTCATGCTCCCCAAGACTATTATATTGAAAGACATATAAAACAATTACAAATTGGAACGTCTTAAATAATTGGCATATGAATAAAAAATTGGCATACGAGTAAAAATTGGCATAAGAGTAAAACTTTGTAAGAGTTTAAAAATTTGCAAGAGTTTAAAAATTTGCAAGAGTTTAAAAATGTGGCATACATTATGCATAAATTTGTATTAACGGCAGGTGAAAAGGTATTTCAAAATATCTTCATAGTGTTCATTGTTCAATCATATAGATTTAGATTATATTATCATTATTTACTAAAGTTCCTTTTCGAGAGTTCTATCAAGTTTGTGTGTTTAAGAGTTTCGTCAGGTATGGTAACGGGCTTTTCCTAAATCGTTCAGTTTTACATTTAGATTCTGTTCTGCTTTCAGAGTTTCTGAGGTTGTATCTAGTTGTTTCCTTTCGTTGCGCAGGTAGGAGGTCGCGAAGGACAGACGATGGTAACGTTTTTGCGAAGGATACGCACAATTCAGTTCGTCTGCTTTCCAGCGAGTCCAATCCGCATAGCTGCAGCGCTTCATTGTAGCTAGTGTAGTCGGGACCGAGGATTATCCGGCACGCGCGCTTCTGGATACGTTCTAAGTCATTGAGTTGCTGTTGTGTGATGCTGCCCGTCCAAACTGGGGCGGCGTACTCGGCGATCGGGCGCACAAAGGATTTGAAGATAGTTACTAAGTCGTCATTGGCCAAAGAGTGGTATTTCAACTTCCGAAGCATGAATAGGCGACTGTTAGCACGTTTGATCATTGAAGTAACGTGTGTGTCCCACTTCAGGTCTGCTTGGATGAACACGCCGAGTAGTTTGACTGTGGTGCATTGTTTGATGGTGATGTCGGTCAACAACAAAGCGGGAGGGTCGGGCTTTTGTCTCGAAAAACAAACGTCCATGCATGCGCACTTCTTCGGGTTCAAGCACATGTTGTTGTTTGTGGCCCACGTGTGAAGTTCATCCAAAACATCGGCGAGTTGTGATGGTTCGTTGCTAGGCCGCGTTTCTATGATGGTGAGGTCATCGACGTATTTGAATTGTCGAATGTTTTCGTTGGTAGTGGCTAGGGCAGAGTTGATCACCGCTAGAAAAACGATTGGTCCCAGTTTTGTTCCTTGCGGGACGCCGGCGTGTACGGGGGACCAATCTGAGAGCGTTCCGCTGTATCGAACTGCTTGTTTTCTGTTTACAAGGAAGTCGCTGATCCATGACACATAACAAGGGGGTACACCCATTTCTAATAGGTGTTTGACTGCGATCGTGTGGTCGATGTGGTCAAAGGCTTTGGAAAAGTCGGTAATCAAAACAGAAGATGCTTGTTTTGGATGATCAGCGTTTGAATGCAGGGTATGGATAATGTCTATTAGGCAGTGTGTTGTTGAAGTCCCTTTCAAATTACCGAATTGGGCTTTGTCCATGTTTGGAATCATTGCTGCTAAGGTGTATTGCGCAATGAAATGTTCTGCCACTTTTGAAAAATGATCTGTCAGGGCGATTGGGCGTAGATTGTCGATTGATGGCGGCGATGATTTCGGTAGTGGTACAACTATCGCTTTTTTCCACTGCTGTGGGACAGTCTGTTGTTTGTACGATGAGTTGATCAAGTGTGTAAGCGGTTTAGATAGTTCGTATGAAAAGGTTCTAATTAGTTTTGCTGTGATTCCATCTGGGCCAGATGCTTTCTTTGTTTTTATCTTGTTCAGCTGCTGGTATACTTTCCACGGTTCAATGTCTGGTATCGGTTGTGACGGTAGGTAGGATGGAAGGTTGGTGGTGTTCAAGGGCTCAAGGTCATTGATGACAGATGTAAATTGCGAGCATATGGCGTTGGCTATGCCTATACAGGGTGGCCCAGAAATAACGGAACGGGGCACTTCCCAAAATAAAGCAACAAAATGAACATGTCCATCGGATAGGGTGTCCTTTCCAATGAACAACGATACCAAGAAAAGTAATTTTGGACGTGTAGTTTTTGTTTTAGGGCGCTTTGAGTGAGACCATGTCAGGTTCCTATTTTTGTAAATTATTACCAAGTCAGTGTCTGATATTTGAGACTTACTGCCCGCCATAATTATGTCCATTCTCTCGGCACCGCTCGGCACACAGCTGAATGCACACTAACAATGGCGCGCGGAATACTCGCGTGTTCAGTGGTATGTAGGGCAATAAGTCTCATTTATCAGGCACTGACTTGGTAAAAATTGACAAAAATAGGGACCTGACATGGTCTCACTCAAAGCGCCCTAAAACAAAAACTACACGTCCAAAATTAATTTTCTTGGTATCGTTGTTCATTGGAAAGGACACCCTATCCGATGGACATGTTCATTTTGTTACTTTATTTTGGAAAGTGCCCTGTTCCGTTATTTCTGGGCCACCCTGTATTGTCATCGCGATCCACGTTTTCAACTTCGATTGTAGCTTGCGTTTTGGTACCAGATGTAATCATGCGAATTTCTCGGTACCAGTTTCGGGGGTTTGAGCGTTTCAGACGATCGACATCCCTTCGATGTTTTCTTTTGGCTGCTTTTATTTCTCGTTTTACTTTATTTCGATAGTGCTTCCATTTTGAATCTCTTCCAGAGTGAAATGACTTTTGCCGTTTGGATACGAGTGTCTTGATGTGTGTAGATAGCCAGGGTTTATCATCGTTGTGCTTTTTTATGGTTTTTGCAGGGAAGAACTTGTCTTGTGCTCGGTTTATGGTGTCGTAAAAGGCCGTACATTGGTCATCCACGTCGGTGGCGCTGTAGACTTCATTCCAGTCGTGTTCGCTAATCCATGCACCGAAGTCGCGAATGTCACTGTCTCGCATTGGTCTTACTAGTTGGCTCTTGCATGAATTATCGCGTGTTTCGGGAGCTTTCGGTTTCAGGAAAACGCAGTTGTGGTCACTTAGTCCCAGTGGAGGGCCAATCTCGATGGTTTTGTAGTGATCTGCCATGTTGGTTATGATTTTGTCCAGGATTGCATCATTGCGGGTTGGCTTGTCGACGATCTGGATCATGTCATCTGATAATATCGCCGCGAGGTCGAGTCGGTTGACGTCTCCCATGATCAAGATGCCACTATCGGGTTGATTTGAGAGGATGTAGTCGATGGTCGAGCTGAGGTGTTCAAGTAGAGTTGGCGCTACGGGGCTCTGCGGGGGGTAGTAAAGTGAGCACACGAAGATGGTGTTGATTGCTCGTGGCAGGCGCGTTGGTCTCACTTTAATCCACATAGCCTCGACATCGTCAGGTACTGTTATTTCGTCAGCCAGTCTTGATGGTAGACTGGCTCGAACGTAGACTGCAACACCGCCTCCTAAGCGGCATGTCCTTGGCTTGGAGTAGAGGTTGTAGCCCTGGATGTTGAGGTGGTCAGGCGGTTGGTCTGGTGAGAACCACGTCTCAGAAATGGCTGCGATGTCAATATCGTTATGTTTCACAACAAGTTCGAGTTCATCAACCTTGTTATTTAAAGATCGTGGGTTACATAACAAGGCGGATGGCAGCTTACAGCTTGTTTGGAAACGTTCAATTGGTACGCTAAAAATATATTTTTTTACACAGATTCCTAACGTACGACCCGGCTCGGCGCATGAGCGCAGAAGATGCATTCAAGCATGGTTACTTTTCAGAATAGCCACAACCGATCCAAGAATCTAGGATTTGAGAGAGAGGGAGGTGGTGATGATGTGACTATCAAAATTGATGGTTTTATTTCTTTACTACTTCCTTTTCAGATTCCTAACTTATGACCCGGTTCGGCGCATGGGCGGAGAAGATGCAATAAAGCACCCATACTTTGGGGAATCGCCGCAACCGATCCAAGAGTCGATGTTTCCGACGTGGCCCGCCAAGAGTGAGATGGCGCGCAAGCCCAGGAGTAGTCCGCTGGCTCCGGAGGGTGGGGCGCAGTATGCTAAACTGGTGAGTTGTTGGTCTTAATAAAGTTTTCAAGTTTGTTTCATAATTTGCAATATGTGACTGGATATAGCAAAACCCTGCACTTGTTGGTAAATTATGTTTTGAAGAAATGGGCATTTTAAGTTCACATAATATGTGTAAAAGACTTATGTTTGTAACATTGAAACAATCA
Source organism: Echinarachnius parma (assembly GCA_037951105.1). Taxonomy (NCBI): domain Eukaryota; kingdom Metazoa; phylum Echinodermata; class Echinoidea; order Clypeasteroida; family Echinarachniidae; genus Echinarachnius; species Echinarachnius parma. The sequence goes on from JBAMJV010006142.1 coordinate 39,006, forward strand.
TATCTTTGCCCAATATTGTCAGATTTTTTAGAAGAAGACATCAAATGAAAGCTTATGATGAGGCCGTTCTCATGGCTTGAAAATCTACATTTTGATTTGTATCGACAAGTGCAGAGTTTTGCTATATCCAGTCAAATATAATATTTTGATTTGTCATAGGTTCCAGATTAAACTATCAGTTGTAACTATGTTAAAACATCATAATATGAGACCTATAAGTCCATCAGATTCAAGTTTTCTGTAAATAGCTTATTAAGTAGTACTGTTGCAATATTGGAATCCATTGTAGGATTTGCAAAGTAGGCCTCCGCTGTTTACAGCACTTTAAAAATGGTTACGAAAATGATCCTTCCATGTTTTTGTCCCTCACTCGCAGGAAAAGGAGGAGGAGAACTCTGGATTCCGCATGAATCTTCCAACTCGGGGCAGCTCGGCGCAGAGTGCCGGATTTAGCCTCAAGTTTTGATGAACATTCCCTGTGAAACACTATCAAACGCACAAAATGGACAGTTTAGTAGCCATGCAATTGTTGCTGATTATATTATACCCGCAAGAATCTTCAAGTTCATTACAATCGGAAGAGAAGAAGAGTGCAGGATTCAGAAGTCTTAAAGGATGTTCACGCTGCACAAAATGGACAGTTTTTGTAGCCATTTCATTTTTCATCGCTATTATTATATCTGCAAGATCTTCAGTTTCTGCAAGATTCTTCAGTTTCTGCAAGATTCTTCAGGATTGAAGAGGCAGATCATTTAAATCAGAAGAGAAGAAGAATGCAGGTTTCAGCCTCAAGTTTTGATGAACATTCTCTGTGAAAACATGCACGCCCAAAATGGACAGTTTTGTAGCCGCTTGATGTTTCGTTGCTTTTGTATGATATCTGCAACAGCTTTCAGTTTCTGAAAGAATCTTCAGTTTCATCAAGAATTTTCTGGATTGAAGAGGAAAATAATCACAATCAATTCAAATGAGGAGGGTGCAGAATCCAGTCTCAAGTTTTGATGAACGTTCACTGTGAAACATGCACGCCAAAAATGGACATTTTTGTAGCCGTTTGACGTTTCGTTGCTTGTATGATATCTGCAACAACCTTCAGTTACTGCAAGAATCATCCGTTTCAGCACGATTCTTCTGGATTGAAAAGGCAGATATTCAAAATCAGAAGAGAAAAGGAATGCAGGTTTCAGTTTTGATGAACGTTCACTGTGAAACGCTCGCTCACAATATGGATACATAGCTGCCAACTGTTACGAAAAATTCGTAATTGTTACGAATTTCCCACCCTCTTTACGAAATTACGAATACTCCTTCTATAATTACGAATTTTGAAAAAAAAAAAAAAAAAAAAAAAAAAGACGATTTTTTTTTTTTTTTTTTTTTTTTTTTTTTTTTTTTTTTTTTTTTTTTTTTCGTTTTCACGTTTTTAAACGTATAGAGACAACGTTTAAACGTAAATCTGACCAAATCATACCTAGTAATTGTGCAAAAATGATGAAAAATAGGGCCATGGACGCCGGCCGCAATGGACTCCGGCCGCAATGGACTCCACGCTTCAAGCTCCAGAGCCCGAAAGCAAGCCCTGGACCCCGGCTAAAGGGACTTCGCGCTCGTGATGTGTGCTTCGCGCACATGATATTCAGTTTTGCTTAAATGTTACTAATTTAAAATTCCAAATGTTGGCAGCTATGTGGATAGTTTTGTAGCCGTTTGTTTGTTGCTGTTATTGCATCTGCAACAATCTTCAGTTTCACAGTGAAACGCTATGAAATGCACAAAGTGGATAATGTTGTAGCTGTCAAATGTTTGTTATCAAGTTTTGATAAATATTCACTGTAAAAACACTCGCGCACAAAATTGACAGTTTTGTAGCTGTTGAATATTTCATTGCTGTCATTGCATCTGCAACAGTCTTAATGAATGTTCACTGTGAAATGCTATGAAATGCACAAAGTGGATAATGTTGTAGCTGTTAAATGTTTGTTGTTATTTTTATATCTGCAACAATCTTCAGTTTTGGCAAGATCTTCATGATTGAAGAAGAGAAGAATAATTCCGGATTCAGTCTCAAGTTGCAAATAATATTACTCGCACACAAAATTGACAGTTTTGTAGCTGTTTAATATTTCATTGCTGTTATTGTACCTGCAACACGATCTTCAGTTCCTTCAACAATCTTAGATATTCAAGATTGAAGAGGTAAATAATTAAAATCAGAAGAGAAAACTTGAGCAGGATTCAGCCTCATGTTTTTATACATTCATTGTAAAAACACTCGCGCACAAATGGACAGTTTTGTTGCCATTTAATATTTTGTTGCTGTTATTGCATCTACAAGAACCCTCAGTTTCTGCAAGAGTCTTTTGGATTGAAGAGGCAGATTATAATGAGAAGAGAAGAAATCTAGCAGTTCTGTACACTCTAAAATGGCTAGCATAATCATTTGTCACACCTCCTTTCGATTGCATTCCACAAACAAGAACTTGCAGTGTCGACAAAAGAAATCAGTGCATGTGTTAACAAGTTATGCATTCATCATGTACAACCGGTTTTAATATGTAATTGTCCTTCCTTTTGAGTTTATGACCGTCCATTTCTCAATGTCTCTGTGATAAGTGTCAGAATGGATAAACCCTCATGATAGGTCATTATTATAACAGGGCTCGACACTAGCACTTGCCCGATTACCAGGGGCAAGTAAAAAATAAAGTCGGGCAAGTAAAATTTCATAAATGGTCAAGTTTCGTTGCCTGATTGGGCAACTAACTTTTCTATTCAACCACGAGATAAAATTTAATTCCTTACACGGGGCAAGTCAAAATTGATGTCGGGCAAGTCAAATTTGGTAAATGGCCTAGTTTGGTTGCCCGATCGGGCTACTAAATAATTGATGAACTATGACTATAAGAAAACACTCTAAATCTCATCTAGAAATAAGCGGGCAAGTCAATTTTCTGTTTTGGGCAAGTAAATGTCATCTAGAAATAAGGGGGCAATTTTCTATTCAGGCAAGTAACATTTCAAAATTTTACTTGCCCAAACAGGCCAGTAAAGAAAAAAAAGTTAGTGTGGAGGCTTGCATTATACGGAACTTGTCACAAGGTTATTTTGCTGGTCCCAGCACTTACTAATTTGTTTGCCACCCTGATATAACGAGGTAATTTCAATGTTCTCATTATAACAAGGTTCCACTGTTAAAAGAGATAGAAGTGTAAGGTTGAAGCTCTGGTGTTAATAGACATAACTTGGGTGCTAACCAAATTGACGACGAACGAACAATTCTTTTAAATGTTTTGAGATATTACTCAAATTACAAACAGCATTCTCGAAACCCTATTTGTCTTTAGTTTTAAGAAGTTTTAAGAAATTATGTATCAACCCTCATTATGTATATTATGTATTTTCAGCATTTTGTAAAAAAAATCAACATGTAAAATTATTGATGACTTGTCAAATGTATAAAAACATTGTAATAAATACTTGAAGTTGACTAGTCTTCAAAACTTCTGCTTTTTGTCTATTATTTTTGTCCAGTATGTAAAAAAAAAAACACTTGACTTGACATTGTTCATTTTATGGTAAAAGATCAATCTACGAGTACCGGTACTAGAAAGTTTAATTTGTAAATTTAATTATGTAAATGACCTACATGTAACTTATTGCAACTTATCTATAAAATACATTTACACCATGGGCGTCGATCTGTAATTGATACCTATTGTCCGGGGGGTGATCTATTCATTCATCCCCCCCCCCTGAACAATAGGTATTACGTAAAGATTGACGCCCATGATCCATCTATCATGATATTCATAAACATGAACAAGTTCTAATCTACCACCAGGCAAAGAACTGAACACATTTTTTTTTCTTTCTTCCCCATTCGATAATAACGGTCAGAAAATGGCAAAAATAACTTTAAAAACCTCATAAAACGTTGTGTGATCGACTGAACCAACTTTTTTTATTAACAAAAACTACCATATAGAGTATTTTTTGTTGCACAAATTGTCTTTGTGAAAAAAAAAGATTTTTCTCCCTCGAGGTTGGCGGTAAATGTTAATGAAAGAGCAAACATTTTACTTCCCCATTCTTACCAGTAAAACATTTTCCTGACATTTTAAAGGCCTGGGGCCAACGTACAAGTAAGTGTAGAGTTTTCTTGAAAATCTGATTTTTCTCTCCAAAATCTGATTTTTTAGGATATTCAGTCTGTTTTTTTTGTGTCAAGAGGTTGGCATCTCTGGTTTTGTGACATCAAATATATACCCAACATTTTGCAAAGAGTTGTGTAATTCATAAACAATGCAATTAATTACCACCACTTACGGAACCACTATTATTTTATGGTTCCGTATTCACCCGTACGTTTGGAGACAATATAATCCCGGACAATTTGTTCGATCTGGACAAAGGTAGTCTTCGTACATGCAGACCCATGAACGCATGCTTTAGAAAGGTGATGAGTTGTCCAATTATTTTTTGTTCTTTCTGGAAACATATTTTTTCTGAACTTGTTGATGGAATGGACTACTAAAGATGTTACATTTCATTTATAAGAATATTATTTGTGGGTGTTGGTACCCTTTAATGAAAGGCTTGGCACTATCCCTCCCCATTCTGAGGGTTCTGTCAAAATCAGTTTACATTCTGGCAAAAAACAAAAATATTGGGGTCAAAATCGGCTCATATTTAGGTCAAATTAATATTGGAATTTTTATATCGAATTTTTGGCTGTTGACCCGCATGTTTGCCCATCACCATCACCATTAACACCACATTCGCTATCACCAACACTCACAACCATCATCAGCAACAGCATCACTATTACCATGACCACCATCTATATCTACATTTACCTTATCTCATCTGTGTTTACCTAATTTACTTTGTATTACAGATAAAATGTTTAAAAAAAGAAAGAAAAAAACATTGTTCAGACTACTAAGTATTATTTTGTGAAATTTACTTCCTTACAACAATTCATTATGTTGGTACTGGTTAGGATTATAAACTGGGCTCCAAATCATAATTAGGCATAGATTAGCTGTATAATACTCCTTAGCAAGCTCATCTAAAAAAAAAGTATGTTTGCTTTAGTCAACAAGAATAAAAAAAGGTGAAATCGCAAAAGGTAATTTTTCAAAAATCACAGAAACTGCTCGGCTTTCCGGGCACAGAGCTCGGTACGGACAATAGCCAGTCTGGTGGTTACATAACCCGCTTCGAAGTTGAATGAATAGCTATTGAAAGTCCTGAATAGACCGCCTGTCTGTGATTTTTGAAAAGTGACATGTCGTGATTGCATCGCATTTATCTCTTCTTTGGCGAAAGCAAACTTTAAATTTTTCAGATATGCTCTCTAAGGAGAATAATAGCTTATCTGTGTCTAAATATGATTCAAATTGATGCTATGGATTTTAGTGAGCGTCGCTCTGAAAAAGTGATGTTTCTTTTGGAGCCCAGTTTAGTTAGTCTCTTGTTGTTCATCATAACATTTTATTAGATTTAACTAATTAAGAATTAACTAATTTCTGTTTATGTGAATTTATGACTTTTTTTTCTCAACTAAATGGAAATAACAATTATAATGAACACGATCAATTACCTGACTGGAAAAAATTATCCAAAAACAAAACAAAAAGCAGAGTATATAATATGGATCCAATAATGTACTGAAATAAAGATCGTAAAATGTAAATGGACCATGTTAATCAGATTTTTTTGTTTGTTCACATGTCGAACTCTATAGTGAGGTGAAAATCCTTATATCTAGCTTTTTGATATTCATAAATTTTTCCCTCTTCATCTCTCAAAATAAAATTTAAAAGTTTGTAAGAGATGCATAAAAACATGAATAGAAATTTAAATCTGTCCATCATAGGAAATATTTTGGCCCAAAATAAATTAAATGTCATACTTCTAGAAAAAAAAATCTTAAAATTTGACCTTCAGATTTCCTAGACAAAATAAAATAAAACCGCACCAAAATATGAATGGAAATTATATCTACCAAGTATAAAACATTTTATGGTAAGTAAAGAAATAAGAGTATTTCAAAACTTCCTAGAAAGACTTAAATGCATAACGTAAAAACTAAAAAAATGATTAAATTATGTGAGAATTCCATTCAATAAAACAAAAATCTGAAGAATTACCGATAAGACACATCTGTGCATATCACTTTCAAAATTAAAATAATGACTACTGAAAAAAAAAAATGTTCCCTACTTCTCACAAAGTGTATCTGGCTCATATTTATCCACAGCTATCCCTTGTTTGTTTAATAATAACAAAAGGAAAAATTGTTTTCCCCCATTTGTGGCATAGAGTAGGACCGCAGCTGTGACATACAAATCTTTTTTTAGAATTTCTCAATTTGAACTTCATTTTCCGAAAGAGCATATCAAAAAATAATGTCCGAATATTGAAAATCAATCGAATATGCGATGTATTGGCAGAGATATGACCATCCGAATAAATAGACTTCAATAGGAAATCACTGTTATTTTGCTCTGGGACGTTCGTAACGTTATGAACCAGAGCAAAATAACAGTGATTTCCTATTGAAATAAATTAATTTGGATGGGCATAACTCAGCCAATACTTACCATAATATTTGATTGATTTCAACATTTGGACATTATTTTGTATGCTATTTCGGAAAATGAAGTTCGAATTTGGAAATTCTAAAAATAGGTTTTTTATGACGTCACACTTCACCACTCTATTGGGTACGATACAAAAAGTGGTGAGCAAGTAACAGTTTTGGTTGCAAGGAATCAAAGCGGGAAAATAGATGGTAATAGATGGTAACTATTTTCCAAAGTAAAATGGAGGAAGTGTGTTGCAAAATATGAAAATGATATTACATGTGGTTATTGTATTAATTGCTTATATAAGGGGAAAGGGTGGGGTAGAGTGTATATGTTTTGGTTATAGGTAAAATGAAGAAAGCGCATTGTAAAACATGAAAATGATCAATGTGATTAGTATGAAAGTTCATCTGTATTTTGGTATTTCATAATAATTAACATTTTTACGCTTTTGAGTTAAATATTTTGTAATGTGATAAAAAGTTTTAAAAAGCTGATTCTGATAAATTTGAAAGTTGTAAGTATAGTAGGTGGATTTTTTTTCAGAAGTAAAGTGAAGAAGTGAATTGCAAAAAGGTGAAAATGATGGAAAATGATTGTTACACTATATGACTGATGTGACTACAATCGTACATGGGTAATGAATGATACATGCGACTGCATGGATGATGTTGCTTGTAAGCATCGGCTTCCATGGTGGTGTAGATAATAAGTTTGGTCTGCAGTTGTACCATGTAACTGTAAGAGAGGAGGATTGGAGAGTCCTGAGAAGGACTGTTGGTATTCTTTCTAGAATAGTCCTAAAAAGGACTGTGGTAGTCCTAAAATGACTGTGGTAGTCCTGGAAAGGACTGTTGGTATTCTTTCTTGAGCTTGTAGTTCTAATAAGAGCCACCGTTAGCACCGGTATAGTTATTGTAAGGAGAGGGTGGGTGGTAGGAGGGGCGCGACGTTTCGAACGGGTCGACTGTCCTTCGCCACTCCCGACAGGACTCTCCAATCCTCCTTCTCTTACATGGTGCAACCACAAACCAAACGTATTACTACATAGATGACAAAATGATACTTGAGAGGTCTACTTTCAAAACTAGAATGAAATACGATGCGAAAAGTTGAATTGAATAAATGGGATGGAAAATGACTGATGCAGTGTGTAGCTAAATGGATGATATCATACAACTTGATGGGTAGTTTTTTGTTGATACACTTCAAATTAAGTTTGATGAATATGTCTACGATGGACAATATACAGTATTAACCCCATGACTACGGAGACCGGGTGTGGGTTGTATACAAATTCTGTGGGGATTTCAGAAACTCGAAGGAAACAGGTTAACAAGACAGCTTGAAATGATGATTATAAACAAAAAATAAACATGTGTAGAGTTGCCTTCAGTGCAGAAATCTGTGAACATCCGGTAAACTCTGTGATTGATAGTAAATTCATGTTAAAAATTCAATATTTGTCTTCGTATTTGTTATTTTCCATCCCAAATGCCATGCCATGGCAATGCCGAGCCGTACTGCTCTAAAAGAACCCACTCAACTGGCAGGGAGCTTCATTCATACCCGAGGTCAGTGTGTGGAACAGCCTGCCAGAGAACATAGTTGGCGTGATCAATGAAAATGAACGTTCGATCCTTCATGAGACATGTGCATCATTACCTTTGGCAGAAGACATCAAGTATCTGAGGGCATTCTGAAATCTTCAGCTGCTCAGTGTGAACCATTGACTGGCATACGAGGATGTTAATTTTTTTACAGCTTTTTTGTCCTGTAATTTGAGTTTAATTTAAATCTCGCTCTATGGGTAGTTTTTCACTATAGCATAATATGGAATAATGTCTGATGTTTTTTATATAGTTGCAAGTAATTTCACTAATTCAAAAGAGTTTGCTATATTCAAAAATGAGTTGTCTTTATAATTCACTGACGAATATGTAATGATAGGCTGTATTTGTAAGATACACTGTCTGAAATATATGTAATAGATTATTTGATTTCTAAGTGTCTGTTGGTTTAATTGAAGAAAAAAACACTTTCACCTGCATTATAATATTTACTTTCTCAATTGGGGTCAACACCAAATAAGGCTTCTGCACTTCTTAGTTGGCCCCTTATTCTGTCAGACGTTTCTTTTGTATAACTTGTTATAATGGTTGATGTATTGTATCTTTTGATGTTTTTTTAATGAAGAATGTGAATAAACTAAAATGAAACAAAAATAAAAATGAAATGATGAAAGTTGAAATGCTTGCCTATTAATTAGATAAGTTTAATTTTAAATTGTTTTGATTAACTAGTTCATTGACCAAAAGTGAGTGGGCAAAAGGACATTGCAAACAAAATGTAAGAATTACAAAACAGTTGCCGAAAAAATTGGTGAGAGTATAAAAAAGGGAGTAATCATGGCAGTCTTATTGATTTCAGGTATAATGCACTGTAAAAAAAAAACATCGCACAAAAGACACATACTGATGTGCATACTCAAACATACTCATTCGCACTGACTCACAATCACATGAACTTAAAATATGATCACGTAATCTAATCAAGCAACTACAATCACTCTTTCGATTGTCAATATGTGAAATATACTTTTTTTTATTACAAAATAAGTTCCATAATTACAAATATGAGATGTACGATAACTATGATAATGATGTTGATGCTGATGATGATGATTACCATGATGCAATGAATGATATCTATGATCATATGATTACGATGATGATTATGATTTTGATGATGCTAATGATACATGTAAATGTTGGTCATATGATGATGATGGTAATGATGATAATTATGACGCTGCCAATGATTATGATGGTGCAGATGATAAAGATGACAATGAAAATGATCATGAGGATGCAAATGTAGGCAAATTCAATAAAAATTTGAAAAAAATAAAATTCAAGAAAAATAATCCTTGGAGGCTGGTTCATTCAGGTTTAAAACTATACGAGCTGCTTCGAGAAAGGACCATTTCATAAAACTGTTGCAATTGTTGTAAGTGTCCAATTATTGTAACTACCATGGCAACAGCTGTGTTGCTCCATGCTGATTGGCTGTTGACCAAATCGTTACAATAATTGGACACTTTATACAACAATTGAAAGTGTTTAATAAAATGGGCTACAGATTAGCTTGCCAATAACAGTGATATTTCAATGATGGTATCTCTCTATGACCGATTGGATGTTATATCAACCCTCCATGTGCTCTCCATCTCACCAAACTTTGTCAGACTTTGTCAGACGTCGGGTGAGAGTGAGGAGGGTGTCAAGTCAATATTGGCTGATTGTCATGCCACTATTATACTGCAGCTTGACATATAATTTGAACCCTATGGCACTATAGGACTTTAAGACAACTCTCTGAGTACACCCAGCCGTCACCAGTCCATGGGGGGTTCTATCGACACGACCCGGTTCTGTCTCCGCGCCCTCTCGGCTGCGAACGTGAGTAGGTGGCTCTCCAACGTCTCCTCCGGCCCGGTCAAGATCATCGAGGGGTCATCGTTCTGGGAGAAAAGGAGACAACAAAAAATTAAGTAGAAATTGAAATTATGTATGACCGACTGAGAACGATTGCCCACATAATATTGTAAGTCTATAGAAAATTTGTGAGTAGGTTACTCTCTAACATCTCCTCCGGCCCGGTCAAGATCAACGAGGGGTCATCGTTCTGGGAGTTAAGGAGACAAGAAAATTATTAAAGTAGGAATTTAAATTATGTATAATTGAGAACGATTGCCCACGTAATATTCTAAGTCTATAGAAAATTTGTGAGTAGGTGGTTTTCCAACATCTCTTTTGGCCCAGTCAAGATCAACAAGGGGTCATCGTTCTGGGAGAAACGGAGACAAGAAAATTAAGTAGGAATGGAAATTATGTATAACCGACTGAGAACGATTGCCCACATAATATTTGAAGTCTATAGAAAATTTGTGAGTAGGTGGTTCTCCAACGTCTCCTCCGGCCCGGTCAAGGTCAGCGAGGGGTCATCGTTCTAGGGAGAAAAGGAGACAAGAAAATTAGGTAGGAATTTAAATTATGTATGACCAACTGAGAACGATTGCCCACAAAATATTCCAAGTCTATCGAAAATTTGAGAGTAGGTTACTCTCCAACGTCTCTTCTGGCCCAGTCAAGAATGGTAAAATTAATAAAAAGCAGGATGTGAGAACTGCTAGACTTCTAAGTAAGTTTGGTGGATTTTGCCAATGTTAATAGATTGCTTTTACTTACCGCGACAGCCTCCATGAAGTTGTTCATGAAGTAGTAGTCGGCGTAGCCGTGCCCCGTGAGTCTTGTCCGCATCGGCGTCATGGTCCAGGGATATATGTTCTTTGTTAGTTGCGTCAGGAAGTCGAACACTTGTATTGATGTTCCCCCAAAGTAGGTGATTTCTCCCTGCAGAGAATGAGGAAAGATTAAAGGGATCTAGTAACCTAGTGTACCAGTGCAAAAAGTGATGAATGGTTGATACTATGTATACTGCTGCTATCTGATATGTCCACTGGGTATTGTGTGAACATTTCACGTTAAATGAATGTTAAATGGCCGAGTAATATTAAGCAAAAGTGCAAATTGATATTCGCTATCTCATTGCACTGACTTTGTACACAGTTTCCAGTTGATAATTAAACTTTCCAGTTGATAATTAAAAATCTGAACACTCCAATTGTTAATATTTTTTAACGAAAGGGAAATTTGAAAAAATCAAAGCTGTTCCATGCTTCTATTGGTAATACAAATACACCAAGGTATGAAAGAACCACTAGAGTTCTAAGTACATTTTGTGGATTTGGACAATGTTACTAGATCCCTTTAAAGATTGTTCTTTTAAAAAACACGGGTCTCATCATTGTGATTATTGGTGACGTCACATGGATGCAGGCACTCTTTCATTGTCCTAAGTTGCTGTGAACCACTGATTAGCCAATGAGGATATCATTTAATATGGTGCTTTAACTCTTTAACGTGCCAGGGATTGTAATGCTCTATGGCATTTGTGTGTATTGTAACTTGCGAAAATGCGAGCTTGGCACTCAAGGAGTTCGTGCCTATACTTAAGTTTGATGTACATGTATGTCTCGCCTTATTGGCAATTGTTCTCGGAGGCAAATAACAATCAAAATTACATGTGCACTCAAGGAGTTCGTGCCTATACTTAAGTTTGATGTATGTCTCGCCTTACTGGCTATTGTTCAAGATGGCAAATAAAAAAACAAAATTACATGTGGCTATTCATCCTACCTTTGTTCCAAAGACTCGGATTTGTCTCTCGCAGAGCTTCTCGGTGAATGCTACCATGGTCAGAGTGGCCGTTCTACCTCCATCAAAGAGCATGTTCACAACCTGCTCCCAAACATAATTGAGGTCATTAGATATTTGTTATAGAGTGGCGAAGTATGACATCACACCAATTCATTGCTGAGGATAGTAAATCTAATCATCATCATCACCATCACCATCACCATCACCATCACCATCATCAGCATCAGCATCAACATCGTCGTCATCATCATCATCATCATCATCACCATCAGCATCATCACCATCAGCATCAGCATCATCATCATCACCATCATCATCACCATTCATTTAATCATAACCCACCTGATTATCACAAACGTTGTTGTCCCCCTCGTACACACACCTCCCGTATGGTCCCGTTTCTAAGGCCTCCTTGACGGACTGCGGAGTAGGCATGTCCGTTATGATCGACACCGGCCAACCAATATTACCCTGATCGGGGCAGAAAAGATATGTTTTTAAATGAATTAGAAATTGATTAGATTTTTAAAAATATATAAAAATCTGTAGAAGAGAAAATGTAAAAGTAAGCAGATTAAACACAGATTGAAAGGTCAATGTAATGTAATGGCTTCTTTTTATGCATAACAAAATTTGAGGTGAAACTATTTTAGATCAGCCCACCCCCCTGCAAAAAAAAAAAAGGACTGATTCGCTAACCGTTACAAATTGTATGCATATCTTACGAACAAAAGATGTTCCTGGCAACTCGAAAGCGTGTCTTACTTTGGCCAAACATAGCAAAACAAATTGCATACATGGTGGATTCCCAGAATCAAAATAATGTTATCAGGACTAAATTACTACATCAGAGGTCCATGGCCAAGGTCACCTTGATGTATAAGATTCACAACAGGCTCACTGACATCACTTCCGACCAACCCAAAAAATACTTTTTTTTTCACGAGGGCGATTTTGAAAATTTTGAGGGAGAAAAACGCCCTCGTGAAATTATTCACGAGGGCTATTTTGGGGCTCACGGGGGCTCTTTTTTTTTTTTTACATCGTTTTCACTGCTCAAGGGTCTAATAAATGATTATCATGATGTGATCTATCCGATTATGCCATGATTGGTACGTTTCTGGCGCTTTCCGATCATGCAAAAAGATGTAAAAAATAAATTTAAAAAATAAATTAATTTAAAAAATCTTTTTTTTTTTTTTTTTTTTTTTTTCGCCCCCGTGTCGTGGCTCACGGGGGCGATTCCAAAGGTATCGGGGGCGAATCGCCCTTTGCCCCCGTGTATTTTTTTGGTTGCTTCCGACCAGCTGATATCCATTGAATCATTGAGTGCAGTATGTATCCGATGACCGGGGTAATAATAGTGATGCTCCACGTGCGTTGAAAGTATAAGTAGCCACCATTATTATTATTATTATTATAACCAATGGTTTGCCATCCCCAAGACGAGGACATCCTTGCTGAGAAGGACACTTTCCCCACAGACACCATCCCTCTCATCGACGCCACATCACCCAACATCATCTGGGCCGTGTTTCATAAAACTGTTCCAATTGTTGTGAATGTCCAATTATTGTAACTACTACGTCAACAGCCAATCAGCATGGAGCATTGTAGCTGTTGCCATGGTAGTTACAATAATTGGACACTAACAACGATTGGAAAAGTTTTATGAAATAGGGCCCAGATGACATCTTTGGAAATTCATCATAAATTTTGACTGTTTTAAAATTGTAAAAATACTAAACAATGATAATTTTGTAATACCCTGAGACTCCCGTCTGCACCGATTGAGAGCTTGCCAACTTGTTTGAGTATACCTTAAAGGCCCGGTCACATATCACTGTAAATAAACTGAACTTGAACTGAACTGTATAGTGTAAACGGATGCCCGGCGAATAGTACATTATCAAATTACCCGGTGGTGTAAGTCGTCTTCATTGCTTCATGCACAAATTATTCCGCCGGATAGAACAACGTACATCGCCTGACAAGAAACGGACAGGAAACGCATACGAATGGAGACGAACGGATTGAAAATTAAACTCTCGGTCGGGCATCCGTTTATGCTATCCTGTGATATGTGACCAGGGCCCCGTTGCAGAAAGAGATAAAATCGATTGTAAGTTACGATTGATCGTAAGTCAGAAAATTTACGCGTTTCAACCAATCAGATTTGCGCATCTAGAACACGTGATCTGACTTACGCTTAATTGCAACTTACAATCGATTGTATCTCTTTCTGCAACGGGGCCCAGGACTTTAGGAGGTTCTGGATGGTAATGGAAGATTATGAGCTACATTACAATGGCTCTATTTCAATTCCTGCTCACCTTGAGTACATTTCCAAGGTAAAGCTTCTTGGCGGAATATGCACACGATTGCTCTACACTGCAGTCCAGACATCTTGATCCTGCTCCCTCCGGCTACAAAACAAAACAAAGCAAATAAACACATAAACAAATAATAAAACAAACAATCAAATAAATAAACAAACAATCAAACAAACAAACAAATAAATAAACAAACAAACAAACAATCATATATATAAATAAATAAACAAACAATCAAATAAATAAACAAACAAACAAACAATCAAATAAATAAACAAACAAACAATCAAATAAATAAACAAACAAACAATAACATAAATAAACAAACAATCAAATAAATAAACAAACAAACAAACAAACAAATAAACAAACAATCAAATACATAAACAAACAAACAATCAAATAAATAAACAAACAAATAATCATATAAATAAACAAACAAACAAACAATCAAATAAATAAACAAACAAACAATCAAATACATAAACAAACAATAAAACAAACATTCCAACAAACAATCAAATAAACAAACACAATCTTTGTTTCAACTCTGTGGGGATTGCCAATTCTGGTAGGGAAGAAGTTAATCACTCTTTAAGCACCACAATGGCAACATCAATGGCAATGCACACCAAAGCATGTTCATAGCATCTTTCTCATGAAAATGTACAAACTATTCAATAGTCCACAATAACTTTTTTTTCTTTTGTATAGGCCCGTTTGGGCAAGTAAAATCATACATTTTCAAATTTTTACTTGTCCAGATAGAAAATTTACTTTCCCACTTATTTGTAGATGAGTTTCACACCTTAAGAATTGCATTCCTCTCATATTTGAACAGAATTGTTAGTTGCTGGATCAGGCAACCAAACTAGACCATTTATGAAATGTTACTTGCCCGACATAATGTTTTTTTACTTGCCCTGAGCGATCGGGCAAGTGCTAGTGTTAAGCCCTGCAATATTGATCAATTAGCAAACTACATTTTTAAAAGCATATCTGTAAGATATATATGTGAATATACATATAAATGTGAATTTGTTTGTATGATAAGGCTACCTTGTTTTCTCTCCGAAAGTGCTGCAACGACCCGAACGATGAAACGCTCTGGCACCTACAACATACAAAGACAAAACATTGAAACTTAGGTTAAATAATCATTTAAAAAGTTACACATTGATTTCACGGAGGAATTCAAGCATTTATAAGTGTAATGTTCAATCCTGGATGCCAAATTGTATCAATTTCCCCAACATGTATTTGTCATTTTAGCCTTTGACGAAGATTACGCTAGGATTGAAAACTCAGACCAACAATAGATTATGAATTTCAATACAATAAGAACCCTGATTTTTGTCAGTTAGCTTCATCTGGTTTCAGTACATCATGGTGAGAAACATGTTAACAGCTATTTTTACCTTCAAGTCACAATTCAATATTTCAAAATTTTAAATAGAACAAGTAAATTGAACATAATATTAACTTATAAAACATAACATTTATGTGTATGTCGATTCCATATTACTGTTTTCAACAGAAAAGAAAAAGTTGTTTTTCTTGATTTTACTTATTTGGATCATGGTTATCACTCAGAGTGGTCACCATAAAATTGTCTTTGACTAAAATACCAAAATACAAAATTTCCTAAACATTTGTTGTGTCAATTTATCAAACTGAAATGCAACAGAATACATTGAACAAAGTACAAAATGAAAGAGGAAGACAGAAAAGTTGGAAAACAACAGAAACAGGGGAAAAGTTCAAATTTATTTTCAGGGTCTACTTTTGAAGCTTGTCTTCATGAAAACAAAACTTTATGCAATTTGAATACTACACAAATTAATGGAGGCTCTTTTATGATGTTCAGGGACTCTTTTTGGAATATCATTATACATGTAATTAGTGTTATAATAGGGTTAAAATGTTATACAGGGTGGCAAAAAAAAAAACGGAACGGGGCACTTCCCAAAATATAGTAACACAATTATTATGTCCATCGGTTATGGGTGTCTTTTCCAATGAAAAACGATACCAAGAACAGTAATTTTGGTCAAGTAGTTTTTGTTTTAGGGCGCTCTGAGCGACACCATGTCTGGTTCCCATTTTTGTTAATTTTTACCAAATCAGGTCCTGATAAATCGCACTTACTGCCCGTCATAGCATCGAATAATGAGCAATACCCGCACTATTGTTAGTGTGCATTCAGCTGTGTGCCGAGAGAATGGGCATGGTTGTTCGATGCTATGACGGGCAGGAAGTGCGATTTATCAGGCACTGACTTGGTCAAAATTGACAAAAATGGGTACCTGACATGGTGTCACTCAGAGCGCCCTAAAACAAAAACTACACGACCAAAATTACTGATCTTGGTATCGTTTTTCATTGGAAAGGACACCCTATCCGATGGACATAATCATTTTGTTACTATATTTTGGGAAGAGCCCCGTTCCGTTTTTGGGGGGCCACCCTGTATAAGAAACCGATATGGAAGAGGGAGAGCATACAGGAAAATATGAACAAAGCAACAAAACAGTAAGAACTTATATATGCATAAGATACAGCTTCTACTAAACTTAAATTATTAACTGACGACCTTTTGTCTCCAACTGGAGACTTTCTCAAGCCAAGTGACTTGGTTTCATTACATCTACTGGATTTTGTGATCACTGGGGTGCATATTGGTGAAAGAGAGTAGCCGGAGATACGCAGTGATACCCAGAGTACCCAGTGTTTGGCCTTTGGTAACAGAAGAATGAAAGGGGTTTTGATTTTTCAAATGTCTCCATAATCAAGGATATATTTAAGATTGAATTTGAGAGCATCTATAGAGGGTTTCCGACCGTAGTCAAGAGTATCTGAATTTGGATACTCAATCGTCCATAGAATCCAAATTCACGGGAACGATCGGGATTAGACATTGATTTTCTCTGTTTTCACTTGGTAAACTTTATTATTTTTGTATGAAATTCTCACATATCATTCTCAAGAATCTTACAATGAATATGCTTTTGTATATGATTGCAGTCTCAAACATAACTTTTGGGGAAAAATATAAATTGAAAGGATCACTTTAATGTTGATACACCTACTTGCTCTCCCCCATCCACCATCCAATGAGGTCCACGTCGTGGCAGCACTTAGCCAGAAGTGCGAACGTGGACTCTTCCTCATTGTTCCAATTCCCCCTCACATAGGCATGCGCAAAGTGGAAAAAGCCAATCTATGTATTAAAGAAATAAATGATGTCAAATGCAGAAATTAGCATAGCTCGCATGAAAAAGAAGAAGAAGAAGCAGAAGCAAAAAAAAAAAAAAAAATGTTTTGAGAGTTTTGATCATACTTGTTCCCTCCCATCCACCATGTAATGAGATCCATATCGTGGCAGCATTTGGCGAGAAGCGAGAACGAGGAATCTTCTTCGCTGTGCCAGTTTCCTCTCACGAACGAGTGTGCAAAGTGATAAAAGCCAACCTACATGTATGTAGAAAATAAATGATGTCACATGCAGAAATGAGCATGCAAAACGAGCAGAAAAATAAACAAATGTTTTGAGAGTTTTGATCATATATTACTTGTTCAGTCCCATCCACCATGTAATAAGGTCCATATCGTGGCAGCATTTGGCAAGAAGTGAGAACGAGGAATCCTCCTCTTTATGCCAGTTGCCTCTCACATAAGAGTGTGCAAAGTGGTAAAAGCCGATCTACGTCGAAAGAAATGATGACACATACAGAATTAGACAAAAACGTGCAAGGAGAAGAAGTCAACAAAAGTTAAAAGTCCTTCCCATGCAAATTTTGGCATATCTCCGATTCATTAGCCCTAGGCCACATGTCTACTAAATGCAGAGAAAGCTACAGAAGAGGGCCAGTCCTCTGGTAACTTGTGTGATTAACTTTCCCTTCCTGGCTAGAAGGCAGAAGGTACCATTTTTAAAGTCTTTGGTATGACCCGGTCTGGGTTCAAACCCGGGACCTCCCGTGCATGAGGCGGACACTCTAACCGATAAGTCACCATGCTCGGAAGAAGTAGAAGAAGCAGATAAAAAAGCAAATGTTGTGAGAGTTTTGATCATACTTGTTCAGTCCCATCCACCATGTAATAAGGTCCATATCGTGGCAGCAGTTGGCGAGAAGTGAGAACGTGGACTCTTCTTCGCAGTGCCAATTGCCTCTCACGTAAGAGTGCACAAAGTGGAAAGAGCCAATCTACGTCGAAAGAAATGATGACACGTACAGAATTAAACAAAAACATACTAGGATTAAAAGTAGAAGCAACAGGAAGTATACAAATATACAATAATTTTGTATGAGGAAGCTTCTTCGTTGTGCCATCTGCCTCTAACGAACGAGTGCGCAAAGTGATAATAGCCGACCTAGAATTAACGTAACAGATTTAACCCCTTGCCTACGGGAACCGGGTTGGTTGTGTACAAAGTCTATGGAGATTTCAAAATCTTGAAGGGAACGGGTTAACAAACAAGAACATATGATGACACACGCGGTACCCCGGGGTACCGTTGTACCCCGGGGTACCGCGTTGTGTAGCGCCATCTTGTGTCCACTCGAAGTACAACCGTATTGCGTTGTGCATGCAGTGCAGCGCGCGCTTGTATGCACGCTATACCCCAGTACAGCCCTAAAAATTAAATAAATAATTCAACAAAATGGCGGATACTTGTCTGGTACCCCAGGGTACCGTTTATGTCATCATGTAGAGAACATAATCAAACAGAGTCAAGATTCTCTCTCATTCACCAAGCAATAGAGTACAGAAGCCATGACGTCATACAAATCTTTTTTTCAGAATTTTCAAATTTGAACTTCATTTTCGAAAAGAGCATCAAATATAATGTCCAAATACCGAAAATCAAGTGAATATGTTAAGTATCGGCTGAGATATGCCCATCCGAATGAATTTTCTTTCCATAGGCAATCAGTGTTATAGTGCTCTGGTTCATAAAGTTATGAACCAGAGCACTATAACACTGATTGCCTATTGACAAAAAAATTATTCGGATGGTCATATCTCAGCCGATACTTAACATATTCACTTGATTTTCGGTAGTTGGACATAATTTGTTATGCTCTTTCGGAAAATGAAGTTCAAATTTGAAAATTCTAAAAATAGATTTTTATGACATCATAGCTTCTGTACTCTATTAAGATCCATATCGTGGCAGCATTTGGGAAGAAGTGAGAGTTACAGATTTTCCGACAAACAAAAAGGATTTGTTTAGAAAATTTGACCATAATTGTTGTCTCCGAGCCAATATGTAATACGGTCCATATCGTGAAAGCAATGGGAGAGAAGTGAGAATATTATGCCAGTTGCGAAAATAGATCAAAGCCGATCTAGAAATGACAAATTTTATGTACAAGAATATTTAGTGGAAAAATAGTCAAACAGATTAAAAACATGGCCATACACATTCTCTCTCAGTCTCCATGTAATAAGGATATGGTGGCAGCATTTGGCAAGAAGTGACAAAAAGTGGAGTCTTCGTCATTCGGCCATCTGCCTCTCACGAACGAGTGCGCGAAGTGACAAAAGCCGACCTAGAAATGACAGCTTAAACTTGTAATGTTTCGGCAGGCGGAACATCCTGCAAGAATATGAAGGAGTCAAAGTAGACAAACAAAGAGGATTTTTGTTTAAAACTTTGATTATACTTGTTCTCTCTCCGAGACAAAGTAACAAAAACCGACCTATAAACGTCAGATTAAACGTGTTATGTTTTGGCAGGAACAACACACAAGAATACGAAGGAGTAAAAATAAACAAAGAGGATTTTTTGTTTCCTTCAAAATTTGATTGTACTTGTTGTCTCCAAGCCAAAATGTAATAAGATCCATTTCGTGGCAGCGGTGAGAGAGAAGTGAAAATGTGGAATCTTTCTCGTCTGTATTCCAGTTGCCTCTCACGAACACGTCAACAAAGTGGGAAAAGCTGACCTAGAAATAATGGATTGAAGGGATTAAAAGGGATTAAAGGGAAGGAAATGTACTTGTTGAACTTTATTTTTGTCACTAAAACTAGTAAGTTATTAATGAAAACAAATAGTCATCACTTTGCCATGCTTAAATGGTAGAAAGACATCTTCAAATCAAATTTACATTGCCCCTAACTTTTATTCAAATGACTTTATTTGTGGATATTTGAGCTGTTCGGAATGGACAAACATTTTTCTGCTTCAAAATGAATGTCATCTTGCAATCCTTAAACCTAGTTTACCTCTGAGATACATCTCAAACAAATTATTTTTGAAGCACCTTCTAAAGTAAGTGGGTTTCATGACCGCCGTTGCTATATCAGTTGTTACCCAACCCACTTATGTTAGCGCAAGCTCAGGGGGCAGGGGCCCGATTACGGACCAGCGACATTTACCATGGTAATAAGCATCATTGGCTCTAACTCATCGATGTCAATATGCTAGAATAACATACAAATCAACAGAACGTAGCAGAGCACACTTACCGCCCTTACTCATTCAACCGTAAAGGATTACACAAGCATATCTAGAGATCAGTGGAACTAGGGCTGGTCCTGGGTCATGATCGTGCTCTCGGCCACTGATAACATTTCATGTAGTACCATTGAAAAAAAAAGTTTTTATTTTGTTTTAACTTTCTTTTCTAGCGTTTATTTCTCGCATCGTATCAGCAATCAGCGTCACTCACCGGTTCCAGATGTTGAATGTTGACTACGTCGCCGATGACTCCCGAATCGATCAGATCTTTTATCTTCTTCATAGGAGGGAAGTATCGTAGGATGTGTGCCACGGCGAGCAGGACTTTGTTATCTTTGCACGCCCTCACGATCTTCCGGCAATCTTCTTCAGTGACCTGTACGTAACATGATAACGAGCAAAATAATTAATTGGACCATACATACTAAAAGACATACATGTACTTAAGCAGGGCTCCACACTGGCACTTGCCAAATTTTCCAGGGCATACAAAATTTATGTCGGGCAAGTAACATTTCATAAATTAGTCTAGTTTGGTTGCCTGATTGGGTAAGTGACAATTCTGTTCAACTATGAGAGTAGAATGTCATTTCTTACATGAAAAACTCATCTAGAGAAGTAAGCGGGCAAGTAAATTTTCTGTTAGGGCAAGTAAAAATTGACACTTAAAGATTTTACTTGCTCGAATGGGCCCAGTAGAGAAAAAAAAAGTTTGTTTGGAGGCTTGGCATATTCAGAATGTTCTTTAATGAGTGTTTTAATTGGTAATGCCCAAAGAAATCGTTTTGATGTTCCATGGGTTTTCTCTCGCAAATTTGTTTATGCATGTACATTATTCATTGGCCAAGATTTCAGGGGGGCAGTATCAGTATCAAAATGAGAAACACGCCTTCCTGGTATAGCCAAATGAACTGGCCTGGTGCACGTACAATACTATTGTCCACATTGATCTTTTCAATCTTAGGATTTGTGCCACTGCTAGCAATATTGTACTATTCTTCAAATTTTGTTTTCCTTTTCTGTCAAATACATGGAATATGTTATCAGTAAGCATGAGTAAATTGTGTTTGAAAGAAAGTTAATCTGCATGCATGAGTATTGGATATCCATCCGGCATCCTACTATTATAACAGTTATCATCACAAAATGTATCATTATCATCAGTCACAATAGCAGCATCAAAAATCATCATCATTATGAACACCACCACCACCACCATCATCATCAACATCATCACCACTATCACCACCATCACACCATGATGATGATGATGATCATGATGATGATGATGATCATCATCATCATGATCATCATCATCATCACCACCAGCAACACCACCACCACATCATTATCATCATCATTGTTGTTGTTGTTGTCATCATCATCCATCATCAACAGCACCACTGACATCGTCATCACCATCATCGATTTATCTCCAATACTCGGTTTACTTACAGCCATAGGTTTCTCCAGGAGTATGTGATAGCCCTTGGCAGCACATGCAATGGCTGGTTCCTGTGAACATTGAGAGAGGGAAAAAGAGGGAACTTATACAGACAAACATACATTATACCTTATTGCTCGATTGCTCAGGGCAAGTAAAATTTCATAAATTTTAAAAACAAGCGTAAAATTGGACATGGAGATTGAGCTACCTAGCGCGATTCAAATTGTTTTTGCTTCACAGACATTTTATTTTCTTCAGGCAAGTAAATTTTCTGTTTGGGCAAATCATGTTTTACAAGAAAAAAGTTAGTGTGGAGGATGCGTATCATGTTGTGGACTTAAACTTTCACCCTAATGAGGTCAGCGGTGCTATGAAAAGCTATGCTTTCCACTACTGGTTTGTTTATATTTGTATCAACCCCTTGCATATGGCAAGGCTATTTACAGTTTATGGGGATATCAGAATCTCGAAGGGAACGGGTTAAATTCACTGCTTTTAAAAACAATCAGAAAATGCTGCCTACTGCCGTACTTCCACACTTGAACTTGTATCCTCTGAGAGGATAAACATTTACCACCTATTCTTTCCATCACCCTTTCTCGTGAGTTGGTGAGCTATATAAGTAGGTTCTTATATTAAAAGCCACCATTCTTCCTATTTCAAGAATAATCCTACATTTTCCCACCAGTGGCGTAGCGTGGTCGAGGGGGGGGGGGGGGGAGACATGAATGATGGGGGGGGGGGGGAGAGGGTACATGCCCCCCTCCCCCACCCCCCGTAGCTATGTCAATGCTTCACACAAAATGGCTGCGCTAGATATAAATGTTCATATTATTATTATTATTATTACTGTGAAATACTCACAATATGATGTCTATCTGGAGTTGCGATAATGGCCACGTTGGCAAACTTCTCTTGAGCTACCAGCTCAGTCCAATCTATAAGAGAGAAGATGAGATTGACGGTTTTACAACCAAACCCACGGAACCAGTAGACAAGGCAAGCTAAAGTGGAACCTCGTTATAAAGAGCTCCGATATAATAAAACCGTAAAAAATAACAAGGTAATTTTGCAGGTCCACGATCTTTATATTCTTTTGTTTTTTAACCCTGATATATAACAAGGCAATTGTCATGGTCCCGAGGTCCTCCTAAGAAAATTATTTGCTATGTCTAAAAGGTCAAGTTGGGTCACACTGCTGATGATGGCTGATGATTGTATATTTCATGCTGATATCTTGGTTTGTATGTCATCGTTAATCACTCATGCAATCTCGCATATTTTCAAACATACTCAATAAAACAGGGAAATATAAGTGTATTTAGTTTGACAAATTTTCATAACACCTGTCTGTAGTGGCCATCTTTCTTGTTTCCCCAAGGTGGTCACTATACACAGGTTTGACTTTAAAATATTTACCTTCAAACACATTATCCTCTGGAATGTCAAAGATTTTCTGCATGTGGGTCCTGACAAACATCTTCTTGTCTGCAACACCCACAATCTAGTTAGAAAGGGAGACAAATTAATGAATTGGCTAGATGTTTAAAACGATCCGGATCATTAACTTTGTCAAATTCAATCAAAATCACTAAGTGGAGCTTTCGCACATCTCTTGTACCTTGTTTATGGCTTATGGTATTAAAACAGAAGAATGAAATGGGTTTTAATTTTTCAAATGTCTCCCTTATTAATATGAATATATTTATGATTGAACTAATAACCGTTCTGGGACATAAATATCAATGGGCAGTAAGTAAAAATACCTGACATCAATGTTCGCTTATTTTCACTAGGTAAACGGTGCTCCCCTTCTATTAAATTATAACACATTGATCAATCTTACAATAATATTGGTAAATGATTCAAGTCTCAAATATCACTGTCAGGAAAAAAAATATGAAGTAGTGCTGTAACTGACCTTGATGATCGGATCGTTTGATCGGATCGGCAAAATTGTATCGATCTTCGAAATCGGATCGATGATCGGGATCGGATGATCGGCTATAAAAAAAAAAAAAAAAAAAAAAAAAAATCTTTTTTTTTTTTCTTTGGAAAATGATCCCCAAAAAACACAATTTGGGAATATAAATGAATACCAAAGCAACATATATCCATATTAATAAGCCCAAGGTAATCTTGTACGGGTATGCTTTCATTTCAAACTGATTACCTCTTCTTTTACAAAATTACTCACGCCGATTTTGAGCTTAGTCCCATGTGATTAATTTGGCGTAACCTTTCAGAAACACATGGGACTAAGCTCAAAATCGGCGCGAATAATTTTGTAAAAGGAGAGGTAATCAGTTTTAAATGAAAGCATACCCATACAAGATTACCTTGGGCTTATTAATATGGATATATGTTGCTTTGGTATTCATTTATATTCCCAAAATATGTTTTTTGGGATCATTTTCCAAAGAAAAAAACACAGATTTTTTTTTTTTTTTTTTTTTTTTTTTTTTTTTTGCCGATCCGATCTTCCGATTTTTTCTGCATGATCGGAAATCGGCAAAAACGGTCCGATCATGTATGATCGGATCGTGATCGGCATGCCGATCCGATGATCGGTTACAGCATTAATATGAAGTTTATTGAATCATTTCAGTTGGTATAACGTTACACCAAAGCTTATACTGTATAGTTTTGGGGGATTTTATCAATAATTTCATCAAAGATTTTATCCTAAAATATCTTTAAATTGTTTTTTAGCCTTAATTTGTTATCCTTCCTTATTTGTTAGTAAAATCAGATTTGATCAGCATAATATTTGTGTATTTGCTTAAAAACGTAAACTTACATTTAAAAAAATTAAAACCATATTTACAAAATGTACCGCAAAATAAATTAAACTTATTTTGATTATGCTTAAATTTTGAACACTTCACTTTTCGACCTGTATTTGGCATCATACAAAGCAAGCACTAAATGAGGAGTTACCATTTCAAGTGCAAAATTAGTGATTCATTTTGCATTTATAAGGTGCAAAGATAGTGATTGATTTGTTTGAAATGAAATTTTCTTTATTACCTTGAGTTTATCAGGAAAGTCGAGAGCATATCCCGAGTAAGTCTGCCCTCTATTGCCAGCTCCGATAACAATGGCCGTCACCAGCTTCGCCTCTTTGACCTCCTCCATGTTGCTATCTGCCATTTTCTCAGCCATCGTTTCATTCGTTTGGCCGCTGGAGAGGAAAGAATTCAGTGGAAATTCAATGGTAGCTCAGGGAAGAAATTGAAATGTATTCTAAAAAATTTCACGATTTCAGAGGTGTGGCCAAATTACGGAATTGCAGGCAGAAGTTGCATACATCTAAGTTATGAAAAACTAGTTTGTATAATTATACAAAGTCAATCATCTATTTTCTAGCAAATGACAGACTTGAAAATGCAATTAAATACCAAGTTTAATTGACTAAACTTGTGACTATATGTCTATTTTGGTGTACAAGTACGTGCATTTAACTATATTTTTTTTTAGGATTACACATTTACACACTTGTAAGTGTACTACACAATTTTAAAACCAAATAACAGACTTGACAAAATGCAATTAAATACCAGTTAAATCGACTGATCATATTGTGACTGTAAAGTGTATGTTTTTTGTTTGTGAGTATACATGTTTGTGTTTACATGTAAAACTAGTTTTGTATGATTTCTAAGCAAATTACAGACTTGCAAAACAAAATTCAATCAAAAATCAAGAACTAAGCTGATGATAATACATACCGAGTATGTTTATTCCCCATGCTTACACTCTTTTCACTACAACAGGATACTTCCTACAATGGGTGATTTCAAGTATGGTGTTTAAGGCTGGTGTTGGTGTTTATTAAACACTAACACTGGCCTTAAACACCATATTTGAAATCACCCAATGTCACTGTACACCATCCTAACACGAAGTCATCTCAAGTATGGTTTTTAAGGCCAATGTTTGTGTTTAATAAACACTAACACCAGCCTTAAACACCATACTTGAAATCACCCCATGTATGCAGTTTTCAAAACTAACTGAACAATGGACAATAACAAAATCATTGAAGATTATACATGAATGCTAGATAGATCTTCATTGTTTCCATTTAACATTAACCCAATCCAGACTACAGTACTGTATATGATTTGGGCATAACATGCATTCTCCATAAACCACAGCATGAGTAATTTGGGGGAACAGTCCTTCAACCGATGAATAATAGCTGTACTTAAGTTTTGGTCTACACATTCATAATACGGTTGCAACTCTTTTTGCAACCGATACTATAGCAGTGGTACTATGAAGGAAGGATCATAATATCCGATATTCCAGTACTGGATATCCTGTGTTTATACAGGAAATCGGGTAAATGTCAAAGATTCTAAAAGATGTACATAAATTGTTCTAATATCTAGGAAAAGAGAAGATATGAACCAAGTCACTTACAAAGAGGGAGCGGGGGGGGGGGAATTAATGCAAATCTTTCACCCTCCCCCAAGGGGGAGGGGGTCACTCTCATACAAGGGTGCTACCCACCCGTGTCCATCAACCTCTGAAATGAATGCTGAAAACCCAACCCTTTTTAAGGAAAACGTTGACGCTGTACTGAGCTGAAAACTTGTGCAACTGAAAAAGGTACCCTTTTTCTGTTTTTTTTCTAATGAGTGCTGAAATCGACCCCTTTTTAACCCTAATAGGGCCGGGGGGGGGGGGGGGGGCATAATGGCCCCCCCCCCCTCCGCGATTTTTGTTATTGGTCCAAAACGCTGTACGATGACGCGCCGCGGCTTGGTGGCTTTTTTCTATCGGGTCTTGCGCACATTTTAAAACAAAAATTTCGAAAATCGGACCTACCGTTACAAAGTCACGTGACCTTTTGTCTATGCATGTCAGCCCGAAAATCGCTCAATTTCGTGATTTGTGTACAAAACATATGGAAATATCAATTTTCGTAAAATGAGGTGTATCATTAGTTATTTGGTGTTGTTTACATGTTATATGTTGGTTTGGGGATTCAAAATAGTTAAATTATAGTTAGAAATAAAATAAACAACAAAAACAATAAAATACATTTAAGTAAAAAAAAACAAAGAAATACATAAGAAATTAACAAAACAATAGAAAACATAAGGAAGAACCGGGCTCTTCCAAATTTTGTTGTCGTATTATCATTACAAATGCTCTAATGAATATATGTAGTGAAAACCAGAGTTTAATTATGAAGAATATATGATTTATGGGTAAAAATATGAATTTCATGACTTATTTGCATAAATTACCATAAATATGCAAATTAATGAATTTTTCAAAATTTAAAAAAATTACCATTGTATTGTATACACTTCACTTATCATGCGTGCAAAATTTTACGGCGATCGGCCGCTCCGCGGCCGAGATCTTAGGGGGGGCCATAATGCCCCCCCCCCCCCCCCCCGGCCTGCTGAAGACCTCAAATAGCCCGGCCCTTTTAGGGTTAAGGAAAACGTTGATGACGCAGTATAGCTGAAAATGATACCCGACGAGTTCCGACGCTTTTTCTGGACGCGGGTGCGTAGCCAGTCATGTTGGCAGTGATGCACCCCTGCAAGTCAAGGAGCTGTAGATGAGCATACCGGCAATTTGTACATTGTACTATTGCGCAATATCCAATTTCCGTTCAACACTTGAACGCCGTGAATTTAGGGAAGCCTTCCTATGCCTATGGAAAACAGACCGGAAGTAATATTTGTTTCTACATTTTGCGGTCTTCAAAACAACAGAGTTGGTTAATATTTAAAATTATAATTGTGGATCACATAAACAAAAGTTTTTATTTGCATTTGCTGGTAAATGGAGGGAGGAATCGGCCAGCAAAAATATTTTTGTGTTGGATAGTGCAGCAAGCGCGCGCGGGAGAGGTTCACATCTACAAAGTATTGTAAATGGTCGTGGTAGTAGGACCATTTACTCAATACAGTGGCAAATTCTAATGGACGCACTTTGAACTACAAACAGAGAGAAAAGAACAGCCTATCTAAAGTCACCAAATCCATATATCTAGATTGAAACTGATTTTATAATTTATTGTACAAAATTTCACTTTAAAATCCCATTTCGGATACTGCCGGAATACATAGCAATCATCCAGATAGCAGCAACACTGCCGAGACGGATCATGACTGACTAATCTTCAGTTTTGTTATTGCCAAAAATTGCAGATTTCTCCATATTTCCGACATTTGAAGAATAAATTGGACCATTTTGGTAAGTTCAAATGACAGTTGTATCATTTTTTGGGCCAGTTAAATGATCAATTATTTTTGCTGAATTTAAATTCAGAATTTTGCATTAAAATTGGTCAGACTTTTTTCTGTTGGGCCACATAGTTCCACATCTACAAAGTATTGTAAATGGTCCTGGTAGGACCATTTACTGCACACAGTAGCACATTCTAATGGACACAATTTGAACTACAAACAGAGAGAAAAGAACAGCCTATCTAAAGTTACCAAATCCATATCTAGATTGAAGCTGATTTTTATAATTTATTGTACAAAATTTCACTTTCAAAATGATAAACTATACTTAACCGTCATATAAAGTTCCATTTGTTTCCCTTGCTGCTCGGTGTTCCATCGTAAACAAAGAGAGCACGCCCGCAACGTGCGGAGGCCGCTTATTATTGTCCAAAACAAGCGAACTCGCGATCTGCAAGCATGCCCGCCGTATCAGAATTCGGATACACCGTGTCAGAATTCAGATACGGTAACACACGTGGGGGTGGGAAGCTTGCGGGAAATACATGACAGTCATCCAGATAGCAGCAACACTTCCGAGGAGAGCACTTCTCAGTTTTTGATTTTCCAAAACTGCAGATTTTTCCCTTTTTTTGACATTTGAAGAATTATTTGGACCATTTTGGTAAGTTCAAATAATACTTGTATCATTTTTAGGGGCAGTTATGATTGATTTTGCTGAATTTAAGTTCAGAATTTTGCGTGAAAATTTGACAAACTTTTTCTGTACTGGCCCACATTGTTCCCATACAGGGTAGCATAGCTCTGCTCCCTTGTGTGCCCCAGTTGAATGAGTATCAATGACATGTCTACGCCCTAGCTTGTGTGCATAGTTCCTGTGTAGCATACCTGTTCTGTCATGTGTAAAATACTTTGTATGTTACACATGACCCCGCACACTACGTGGTACCACACATACACTCATTGCCATTCACTTACGTGGTATGAACGTAAGGGAACCATTCACTACATCTTCCGAAAATTATCTTAAGTTTGCACAACCAAAGCATGAAAATTATGCTTCACATTCATACTCTAAGAAACATGTTGAATGCATTAACTCACCATTTTACTCCTGATGGCACTTTAATTTGGGAAAATATTGGCAAAAAGGTAGAAATTAGCCCATTTTCGTAGATACATCAACGTATCAAGCCTCTTTCTAGCATGCTTCCTGTGTTAAATGGCGACTCAGTATTTTTCTGGTCCGAGTCAGAGTGCGCTCTCTACGCCACAATTACGTACATGCGAGACAATGCATTGCCTGGCGATGTTAGTTACGTGACGCTGGTCTCTTCGAGTGTTGACCATTCGAGATCGGATGTTGATCTTCCATCAAGACGTTGACTATTAACGCCGTAATTATGTGAAGCCTGTCATCACGCTCTGCTACCAACATACATTCAAGTACGCTTTGTAAAAGACTAGTAAACGAACTTTCATGTTAACATGATATCGATATAGAGCTACCGTACCGCGCGATATGTATGCCATAGCCAGCCATAGGTGGCGTGTGTACGCGGCCATTTCCTGCCAATTCCCGAAGGAAGACGGAGTCACAAAATTTTCCCGCTGAAAATGCAGATTTGGTGAGTATAGCAGAACGTATTGTATTCGCATTTATATAATAACAAATAATAAAAAACTGCCACAATACATTCATGTATTGCTACAGCGCAAAAGAAGTGAGAAAGAGAAGGTATGTGAGAGAGAAAAAACGTAAAAGTTGCTTCGACCGCGATTAGCACTAGTGTAAGGTAAATGGTTCCCCCAGAACCATTGTACAGTGTAGATGTGCGTGGTACCATTGTTCTATAACCGCTAGCGTCCGGTCGTAACCATTAACAACTCATTGTCAACTGGGTCAAAGTGAATTCGCCAACACCCCTCACACAATCAATTGCCCCGCCGAGCGAAAAAATAACGCACTACGGCAATGTGATTCTGTATGCTATACACAAACGGTATAGGTGGCCCTGGTGCTGTGTAGGCTGGCATTGCTCTGCCTCCGAGTCTGACTGCTTGTGTGGAGAGGTTCATCTCCGCACAACGTCAACGTCAACGCCTGTCGCTTGCGAATTGCGCTTGTAGTTGTACTACTTGGGAAGTTGTAGTAGTATTTGTAAAGGCATGCCATTTGTTAACTGTGATCAGCGCCGTCCGTAGGACGGCGCTGTGAAGACGAAACGTTAAAAAATTTGTAGGAAATTTGCCGACGGGTGGTTTCAAGAACTTTCCATCTATTATTATTATTATTTTTTTAGTTCTAGACATTAATTAAACATTCAACCTACCTTGCTTGCTATTTAAATTGTTGCAAAAGAATGATAACTTAGCTCAAATTGATGATGATGATGATGATGACTATTATTTCCTTCGTCTTTGTTCGCTGCATGCAATGTCAGGTGACCGAAAACTCGTCGGCAATGCATAGCGCATGCGCGGGGCGATCGGTTGATCGGGTACAGGGGGTGCATTGCCGACAAGTTTTTGATCACCTGATATTGCTTGCAGCGAACAAATTCGGATACCATTTTCGTCACTTCTGTAATCTTGCCAGTTTTATAGTAAATTTCAGGATAAATCAAACGAATGGAGCATCAGACGTTTTGCAATTTGGATCATTGATGTCCATGCATAACATAATTCGTAAGTATGAACCGAGATATGTTATTTAAAGTATGATATATATATTTTTTTTATAAGTGTGTTTGCCGTTAAAGCCTATCAAGTGTTACCATCACGGTATACACACCTCAGTATGCCAGGCGCCGTACTACGTACGGCGCCTGGTTAGGTTAGCCATTTGTAAATGTAATGTCGATGTCCCAGCATTATCAAATACAAAACTTGCATGTTTATCAGATATGCCCAAAGCAACTTCTGGGCAAATGTAACTGATTACTTCTTTTTTTTTTCTCTTTTTTTTTAGGCCACAAAATGTACACTCAAACCACGCAGACATAGAAATTATCGAATGGGACTATACAGTTGTAGTAACATCAATAATATGGCATGGGACTGGTTTTGGCCACACAGCTGCAGCAGCAATTCACACTCAGTTTCACTGAAATAATCACGCAAATCATCCAAATATACCTACATAATCAATTGAATCTCAAAGGAAATGTTGTTGCAAACCACTTACCAGCTGTCTGCCCCTTGACTTGAAGTTTAAACACGGTTTTTAGCTGTTAGATCGACCCTGCCCAACGCGATGAACAGAACGGAGATGCCGTCCAAACGTGTTTACCATGACGTCATATGCAGCTGTAAATAATTAACATCAATTAAAGAATTATGAACTGAGCTGGCGCGCGCTTGCTTTTATGTTGCATCCAATTGTTTATTTTGATTTTGTTGATAATTTATCATAATATAGGTTATTCATTATCAATGCAAAATACATGTATCTTTCAAAAAATAATAACCATAAAAATGAATAAATTATTATGTCAAAAAAAATAACCCTAATTGTAGGGGGGGGGAACTGTTTGTTTAATTGTTGCAGTATGTCGATTATCCTAAACTAAAAAAAGAGATGTTTTTCTATACCCGAGTTTGCTACTATAATTTACCTAGTGCAGTACTTATCCTGCCCTCTCCCAGGCCGCCAACACATACGAACACACACACACACAATGTTCACAGACTGGCAGGTACCTCTCACTCAAACACATACGCACGCATGCACGTTCGCACACACACACACTTACACACATGCACGCTCACTTTACACACACGCACACACATGCACGCACTCAACCACATGTCCACAAATTAAAAGAACATGCTCATACCCACATTACAGTGAAACCTCTTTATAACAAGCTCGGTTATAACAAGGTACTTGATATAGCGAGGTAATTTCATAGGTCCAAGTTCGATGTAGTTTTAAGCCCTGATACAACAATATATCTCTTATAACGAGGTCAATTTAATGGACCCAACATGCTCATTGTAACGAGGTTTCACTGTATTTAAATCATGAATTAACACAACCTCATTCTAAGTGCATGCATGCAAGTACATGTATCGATGTCACTGGGATGACGACGTCACGGGGATGACGACGTATGCAAATATAGCTGTCCTCAAATATGGTCTACCGGTTTATAAATGGGGAACAGGTTTCCATTGATTATGGATAGGTGAAAGCCTTCTGTGAATGAGCTTCATTATGAATGCTCCTCAGGGAGTGGAGATGGTGACACAATGTGTGTGGGCTCACATTGTCTAGAAGGTAGAACACTTCTAACCCGTTGACTACGGGAACCGGGTGGGATGTGTTCAAAGTCTATGGAGATTTCAGAATTTCATAGTGAACGAGTTAAAATCATTCAGATATATTAATCAAAATTGTTATAGTATAACTACGTTCATCTATACAGAGAGATTATTATCATACTTAAAATGACACTTAATTATAGTCATGGCTAATGACCAACATATGAAAAACCAAATATGACACATGGAAAAACAAATTTGTTTATTTTCATCACGATCATGTTTATTAACAGGTAACACAAATACATTATACACCGATTCTTTTGTTATCTTTTACTCATACCAATGGTCACTTCTAGAACAAATATTTGAACTTTTTCACTGCAAATGTGGAAGCTAAACATTATTTTTCTTAAAGATATAAATGAATCAATTGACATAGAGATATGAAGACTTTTAAAATGACAATTCTATGAATACCAAGAATATAATCTATTATCAATTTTGATCCTTATAACACAGCATTTTAACCGTATAACCCTCTGACCACCAGCCCTACCCCCCCCCCAAATTTTTTGTTTATATATAATGAAGTTAATCTTAAGAGTGCATTGGATATTTGTTAAAGGGGACCACCAGGCAAAGAACAACACATAATTATATGTTTTGGTACCATTTTGTGATATCAAATAGATACCCAACATTTTGCAAAAAGTTGTGTAATTCATAAACAAAGCAATTAATTTCCACCACTTACGGAACCACTTCTATTTCCTGGTTCCATACGGGCCAACCATTTGCGAGTGCGCCAATGCTATTCACGCGTACGTTTGTAGACAATAGATTCCCGGGCGATTCGTTCGCTCTGCACACATTAGTCTTTGCAATTAAGACCACATGAATGCATGCTTTAGAATGGTGATGCGTTTTCCAATTTTTTTTTCTTTTTCTGGAAACATATTTTTGAGAACTTATTGATGGAATGGAATACTAAAGATGTTACCTTTCATTTGTAAGAATATCATTTTTGGGTGGTGGTAGCCTTTAAATGTGCAATTAATTTACATTAATTTAAAACATCTATGTTTGTATGCCAGTCATTTTTCTCTTTCATATTCTTGACAATTCAATATGTATTAGCTGTCATGGCAGTACTCAATGTTTTTGTTTATAATTTAACGATTAATCAATTATTTCATTTGTCCGTTGTATATTCTGTTATAAGGATAAATAAAATAAAAGTACTGGTATACAGACCTTGACTAAATACAAACTAAAATTTCCATTAATAATTATAATAATTTAGAATATGGAATAATGATATTATCGACAAAAGCAGGACATTTTTTACAATGGGTTTTGAGAAAATTGTGGCCCTCTTATTAACTTGCTGGTAAGTTTGTGTCTGTTCCTCATTTCGAGTATTTTAATTTAATTTCATCCCCTCAAATCTTGGACTCGACAAATATACTGAATGTAATACAGGGCTACAATTCTATAATGCAAATAATTATCATAGTTATGAAATACACTTTCAAGCATAACATAAACACTTCTCTATTTCAATTGCAACACATAACTGTATAATAAGGGGGGAAGAAAACATATACGTAAAACAAAGCTTTTCTAGCACAAGTTTCACTGACTCAAAACCAAAACAAAAATCTTTCTGAATATAATATATATATAGTTGGTTTACACGTATGCATAACTGTATTTTTTTTTTACAAAGCTAAGATGTGCATGTCAATTTCTAACATCCATGCAGAACCATTTATCTAAATAAATTATTCCAAAAATAAAAGATAAATAATACATAAAGATTTCTGCAAATGCCTTCATGAATTCCATCTTTTATCAAAGAAACACATCTAGAAATAATTACAGAAATCTGAGTGCATAAGACAAAAGGTATGCAATTATACTGTATGGTTCATGCTATGACATATTGACATATTAGTGTATACATGTACAAATATAAAATAAGCAATTGCTTTTGCTAAGTTTTCACTTAGGGACGCGCATTATCAGTACCGATATGAGGCGAATGACTCCAAAAGTAGAGAGGTGGAAACTAATCTGAGCTTATCTCCAAAGCAAAAGCCAATAAGCAAATACCGAGCAAAATGCCACGCAAATGCCGAGCAAAATGCCACGCAAATGCCAAGCAAATGCCAAGCAAATGCCAAGCAAATGCCAAGCAAATGCCAAGCAAATGCCACGCAAATGCCAAGCAAATGCCACGCAAATGCCAAGCAAATGGCCAAGCAAATGCCAAGCAAATGCCACGCAAATGCCATGCAAATGCCAAGCAAATGCCAAGCAAATGCCAAGCAAATGCCAAGCAAATGCCACGTGAATGCCAAGCAAATGCCAAGCAAATGCCATGCAAATGCCAATTATTTTTTAAGCACACTGCTCACTGATTATGTGGAATGCAATTGATATTTCATTTAATACAGCCACAAGCTGTACTTCCAATAGTAACAAAACATTAGTTACCCTCATTCTTTTTTCTTCCTTTTTTAAAACTGGGGTTAAATTCACATGCCGAGAGATAATGCAAAATTGTTTCATATCCACATACTTAGGAACAAAATGCATTTAAACATGTATATGCAGTTTATATTTTTGGAATATAGAAGCTGCTAGGTTTGACTTGCAATTGATATTGTCGTGTTCTTTTCCATTTGTAATTCCCACAGGATAGTACACAACGTTCACATTCGACTTGATAGCGATGCGCTTAATTATGCAGTCGTTACTAGCTACCAGTACTTCTTGTGCAACTTTTATGGACATAATAAAGACCCCCACCCCAACCTAACATTATATAATTCAAAGGAATGTAATAAGTAGCATACTTTTTTACAAGTTAAAATTAAATATGAAAGCAAGAAAGAAAGAAAAAAGCAACAAATTGCCAAGCGCAACAACAACAAAACATTTTGTCATTTCATTAAATAAGATTATGTGCATAAGGATGTTGGTTTCATTGTTTGTAACATTTTTAAAGAAATAAAACTATCTGTACGCTGGAGTGCAAAGTGTTATAGAATAGTCTTTTAAAAGTAGCCCAGCTGAATTTTCTTCTCTCAAAGAAATACACTTTTGAGTAGTAGTTAGTTTGTCTTAGTTGCTTTGTGATAAGTTTCACATATTTGTACAATACTCGAGGTAAATTGGCATAGATTTCAAAATTCTATGTTTTTCCTCATTACTTCTACTCCCTTTTTGGTTTAAAAGACAGTTTATAAGTTTATAATATAAAACAACTTTTTGTTTGTAATCGACAAAGGTGGGATAAGTGAATTATCATGTTTGAATCAATTATTAAAAAAAGCTGCATCACTTCGGCGATCCCTCGCTTATATCCCCAAGTTGATTACTATCCTTTGGGTATATGTCAGGTTTATAATAGCTTCTGACCACACGAGCAATGAAAATTAAGGGGATTCAGGGACAAACGCCGTACTAGGGTTTTCTATAGCTCAGTCGATAAGAGCACCGGTCTATCAATCCGGAGGTCTGGGGTTCGAATCCCGTTGGAATCCCATTTTCTTTGCTCTTTTTCAATCAAGTTTCCTCAGTGTTACTTTCATGAATATGCTGCAAATGTTTGCATAAAAGAGGCAAATCCTCACCAGCATGTTTGAACTTTATGTATGTTGACTTCACTTGCAACAAAGTCTGAGAGAATTATGGAAATTTGTTTTGCCCTGCTAAACACCTCACCCTGTTTGTTTATCTGAAATTAATTTCTTGCAATTTATGTTGGGGGAAAATAGCAACATCTGCTCGCTACAGGTTACAACAATATTGTGAATCTTCTGAATTCTTTTAACATGTTTTTATGAGGGAAAATGTGAGGATATTTATTCTAAATCATATGTCAACAGTGCAGATTGAAAGAAAATGTTCCCTAAAATACATTTTGCAAATATTCTATTGACTCTGAGATATATAATGTATATGCAAGGCTCGACACTCGCACTGGCCCGCTGGCCCGGGGCCAGTGAAATTACACTTGGGGCCAGCAAAATGTATGAAAGTCATATTTTGGTGGCCCGATCGGGCAAGAAGATTTTCAATGCAACATTGACAAAATGAAAAAATCTTGTTTTCTTTTATGTCATGCTTCATCTGTAATCACAGGTTTGATTAGGAAAGAGTGATATTTTGAAAAGTTAAAAGCTCTTACTCATAAAATAAAATTTTGGGGCCAGTAAATTTTCGTTCTGGCCACCAGAATAGGGGAATAAACTATTTCACTGGCCCGACCGGGCCACTGACTAAAAAGGTGAGTGTGGAGCCCTGGTATATGCATTAAAAGTAGTAGTTAAAAACCCCCTTTCTTCTTCTCACCAATACAGAGGTATTAATAATATGGTGATCTCAATCGCTCTTTATATCTTGTACACCAATCATACAATATAATATTAATTATACAAATCTAACATTTAATATATACTAAAACAAAAGACACTTTACATATACATGTAATATATATTTTTTGGATTGCAGATTTAGAGGAGAATATATACATACATATCACAAACATGCTGTATTATTTTTTCCCTTATTTAAACAGTCATGTACATACATGTATTTTCTAAATACCAAGTCCAACGGCTATACACAGAATAACATAGCTAAGATTACTTTTTTGTTGCTGTCGCATCTACAATTTCGTTCATTTTCATTGTTGGTGATAATTTTTTTTTATTACAAACATACAAACTACATCCTACTGACAACAAATATAAGAAGGGCTCAGAAAATGTAGAATCAATCGTTTGGCGGACAATGAATGATACATGTCTCTTATTTATGTTTAAACTAGCAAAAGTATGGATCTAATAAAAAAATACATTCTCGATAATCATACCCAATTGAGTTCAGGGTTTATTACACTTGCATTGAAATATTCACATAATTAAATGTGTACATCATTTTTTTAATAATAATATATTTTTCAAAAAAGGGAGGAAAATTGAGAGGAAAAATCCTTGTGCTATTATAGAAGGAACAAATCACAGGAGTTGCATATTTCATATTGTTCCATTTTTTTTTTTTTTCAAGGGCCTCTGAATACGTCACTAGTAAATTAAAATCCATCCTCCAATTGTGTTATACATTTTTTTAAAGCACAATACAACGACCAGAAATCTGATAAGAGGGATACATTTAACCTTAGTTTAGATTGCGCCATATACCATCTTTTTTAGAAGTCCATGGGGCAAATTTAACCTACAAGATAAGTTCGGTATTACCATGTGTTTGATGCATTTAGCCCGTGTTCTGAACAAAAATGAAGGTAACATATAGCCCTCGGGTTAGATTTCTAGCCATCTGGAGTTCCTACATTGTCTAAGCCCTTATCTATACCGTATGTACTGTTCTGAACAAATATAACATTATAATGATAATAATAATAATAATAATAATTACAGTATAATATGAATGATATGACAATGAAAGTAAATAGTAATAGTAAGCCTTTATTATTTCACCACTGATAAACTCAGAGATACATTTTAAACGGGGACAAATATCTTGTCATCGTTTCCTACATGTATATATATATATATACGTAATGACAACATGCACGAATTTGCTTTTATTTGCATTTGTTTTTCATGAGTGGGAGATGCGATAATTTCCTGGTCTAAATATAGAATCTTTTCTCTCGTAGTATTTTCTGTATATTATATACACACCCTAACAAGACAACCATGTACAGGGCATTTCATAGCAACATTATCTTAAAAATGCTCATTAAGCGTGAGTAAATCCGAATTTGGTGGCTATGGTCCACACGAACATGACCCTCTGTAGAGACCTCTTATGAAACTGGTAATGTAGTTTGACCTTTGACCTTGGGACAATTCTCTGAGACAGCTAGCTAGCCAAGGGAGATGATTCGCAGAAAGTTTCTTGACCTCTGGGTTGATTGATGACTTGTGTGTTTACTTCTTCCTTTGGCTCGTCACGATGGAAACTATGGGGTACATAGAAAGTAAAACAAAAAAGTTAGACAAGTTAGAAACTGCAAGCATACAGATATATGGATATAAATGTATCGTTCGTCTCATGAAACAAACAAAGCATTATGCGTACGTTTCAGTCTTATCTGCTACCCATTCCTGTACTTAAGACATAGTTTTAGCTGCGCGTTTGCAAATTATCCACAGAACTGCAACCGAATTATCAAACGGTTCATCTACAATAGATTGCAATAAATATCTAAAAAGAGTACTTTCTTTCCCTTCACATCCAATGTCTGTTTTCCAAGGTATTTAAAACAAACTAGCATTTGTCAAAAGAAGAAACACCTCCATAGTAAATACACAGTAATAAAAAACACATCGCCAATCACATGGTAATAACACATGGTTAAGACAGTATTTGTTTTCCAATCACTTGTCTGCAGTGGCTCCACTAACAGATCCTTATCATTATTATTATCATTTCGTTTAATTTATTTATATATATATATATATATTTTTTTTTTGGGGGGGGGGGGGGGGGGGAGGGGGCACACCACATGTATTTCTTTTGCTTCTCCTTTTACATTTTTTTTTTGGGGGGGGAAGGGGGGGGGGGGGAGATTTCTGAGATGAGAGGAGGGCATATTGTGGCACCCATTGCTACCATCACTTGACTATCTGTCACAAGTTTAAAATGTCACATAACATTATAGTCTAGTTACCCAACATTCCCAGGGGATTCTCTATTTCTAATACTAGATATTTGTTCTATTTTTATTTAGTAAAATTATCTCATCCGCTATTTCCTGCCTAGATAATTGAAACTGTATCCTATGATTTAATTTGAGTTCCCAATTAACCAGATTTCCTTTTGTCGAGAATAGACTGATCTATGAGCTATTTGATCACAAAGGAAGTGCAGAGAAGAATTCATAAATTCCACTTTATGAATTCAAAGTAACAATCCAAAATAATCTCAATCTACCTCAATAAGTCACGAAACGTATTTTAAGCACATGTACTTTTATGACATTTCATGACATGCATAAATGCAATACAAAATTAAAGGAGTGAATATCATGGCACTATCAACTTCATTGCCAGTTCATACAAAATGCAATTAATTACAGTGCCGGTAATTGCTCAGTTTCTCAGTAACTGAGACAAACCCTGGCCTGTTATATACATATGTGTACATGTCCATGTAACACGAGAATGTAGAGTCTCTGTATATGTTCTGCAAGTGTAAAGAAGACATACTGTTTTCGACTAGGGTACACAAACATTGCACCATCAAGACAACTACCAGGATAAAAAAATTAGAACACTTATCATGAACAATTATCAATCATGCTGCAGATGGATGAGTGGTGTAGCTATGGCTATGCAATCCCGCAGTAAAAGGGACAAATAGGGGCAGAGGGACTTTCAACCCCAAAATGACAAAGAGAGCCCCCCCCCCCCCCCCCCCCCCCCCAATCATAAAAGAGGCCCTGTCATTTTCTATCATACAGTTCTTGTTCTTGGATATATTTCAGAATGTTAATTACAAGCAAATGAATTTGAAAAGCAGCCCTCAAAAATACAAAATGAAATTGTCATATTTGGGCAGCGGAGTTTGGGGGGGGGGGGGGGGGGGCGGGGGAAAGGGTAAGGATGGTAGTATTGTATTTCCCCCCTCCAATATTAAAATTCTAGCATCCCCTTTCACAATGCCTACTTCCCCTACCCCCCTCTCTTACATGTAATGACATGCAAGATTTAGTCTTACTACATTTGTCATATTATATGTTAACAGACTGACCCCTTACAATAATCACTGCTGCCCCACCCCCCCCCCCCATGTTTTGTTAACCCCGTATTTGCCACTGAGATACAGTTAACAAATGACCGACATGTATATCTACTGGTAGAGGTATAATGTCCAACTTTGAGACACTGCGACACTGCGGTCTAACTGCACATGTACATTATTTATGTATTATCTGTACATTGTATGGAACTGCACAGATATAATATAGGACACATTACATACTATGCATGATTAAATATTACTATTTCTATAAAAGGACAAGGAATGTTAGAACTGTAACCTTCATAAATAGTTAAGTGGGTATAACTGTTGTGACTAATTGTGACACAGACACATTAACAAAATAGTTGACTGCACACTTACACTTATACACAGACACAAAACAAAGACCATTACTGCCTTACATTATACAATTTACTTCAACTTTTTAGATAATTGTTCAATAAATTCCAACTTTCGGAACATTCTTCAGAAAAAATGTCTTTAAACTAATGAAGTTACGAAGAGGCACTAACACTTAATACACAGAAACATTATTATTATAACAACCAGAACGTCAATGACGTAGCGCTCATCCGCCATCTCGCAACATCAAATATCGCAAATTTCATGTGGTACACTTTTCAACTGGTCAAAAAATAAAAATTTGATGCCCTGGAAGGGACATAAAAATAAAATTTAAAAAAATTAGAGTGAAAAAAATATAAATTTGACGCCCCGGAAGGGACATGGGAAAAAAAAAATAATAAATAAATAATAATAATAATAATAATAAATTAATTAATTAAAATTTAAAAAAAACTTTAAAAAATAATAATAATAAATAAATAAATAAATAAACAAAATTAAAAAAAACAATAAAAAAAAAAAAAAAATAAATTAAAAAATTACCATAATTAATGAACGGAGAAAAATTTCAAAATTCTGTGTAGAAGTTTAGTGTACCAAAGTTAGCTCTACCAGATAAAGCAAACCAAATCAAAATCGGTCGAGAAATGAAGGAGAAGAAGCATTTTTTGTGATTTCGAATAAATTTGCATAAATTACCATAGATAATGAATTTCACGATTCTGTGTAGAAGTTTTAAATCCCCCTCCTAGCCCTATCTTATGAACCAATCAGAATCAAAATCGGTTGAAAAATAACGAAGAAGAAGCATTTTGAAAACTGTGGACGGACGGAAGGACGGACGGACGGACGGACGGAAGGACGGAAGGACGGACGGACGGAAGGACGGAAGGACGGAAGGACGGACGGACGACGGACGCAACGGCATGGCATAAGCTCATCGGGCCCTTCGGGCCGGATGAGCTAAAAACCACTTATACAATTTCTTGAAACTTTTTAGATCATTCTTCATCAAAACATGCCTCCATTTAATCTGGTGAATGTAAAAAGCAGTATCAAGACAAAAAATATGCAAGCACATTTTAAATGCAAGTGTATGATCCATTCCTCCTTATATTTGCTGGCATTTACAGTTTACATTCACCGATACAATTCAATGCAAGATAAACAAGGCGAAAATGTGCGAGAACTAACAAATTTCATATCCATTAGCAATGGGAGAGCATTGTTTTATATTTTGTTTCTTCACAAAGAAAAGCTTTACTTGTAATCACTAGAACTTTTAGGTGAATATATTCATTATAATATTTTGACACAAATACAAGGGGACCGTTAGCCAAAAAATGACTGAACATAAACATGCATAGTGTTCTATATGGCTTTGTAAAGCACATTTATGCTTTGTAAAACATGCATTAAGTGTTCTATCCAAGCATGCTTGGTTCTAGAGAAGGGGGCATACAATGTACATTTTGGTTTCAACGCATAGCAGTAATTTCACTGACATTAAGAGAAATTTCAATATTCAGATACAAAGTCATCTTTGAATTGAGAATAATGAGACGCGGAACAAATCTTTTTCTAGCACAAATCCATAAAATACAAATAAAATTGAAAAAAATGCTATAAAAAAAGGCAAAAAGCACAAGCAAAAATACACAGTACAAATGAGCACAAGAGAACACGACATGCACATAATTATACAACTTGAACATTGACAAGCATTCGTGAATAAATACAAACCTTCTATCCCTGGGTAGCCCACACTGCAGATGCACACAAACGTGGATGAAGTTAAGACGAAAATTGTTTTTTTAATGTTAACAGAAGACACTAATTATGAAGATCTATGTACCCGAATGAAGGTATACTCGGGTTAAATTTTGAATAATCAGTTTAGATTAGTTTTCAATAAATGAACCAACAAAATATGGTAGTGATGCCTGGTTATCAAAAAAAATATATAGATCCAAGTGATAATGAATATGAGCTCTACGCTTTCCTTTACAATATCTTAGTGCTCTAATTTTAACTTCAATGTGTTTTTTTTCTTTGAAAAAATCATGAAAATGATTACAAAAATAAAGTTGCTATTTCGATAATTAATGAATATGAAATGAACTTCAAAATTCAATTAATTCATTAGTACACTTCAAACTCGCAAAAAGCAAACTTCTTATCTGAGTCGTGTTCCACAAACAAAATTTGTTATAATACTAACAATTAAACGTGTGAATATTTTATTTAATATATATTTGTAAGTGTTAGTAACATGTTTTCTGCATGTTAAGTTTTGTTTTCATTCACAGAAAGCATCCACAACATGTAATTTCCCATCCAATTAGAATTTATGATCAGAGTATAATATGCTATGAAGCAGATTACTGTGATTAAGTATTTAAAACAAAATTAAATAGTGGCATAAATTACTTCTACAGTGTAAAAACTATGTGCTAAATATTGGGCCGTATGCATAAAAACAAGCAATTGCTTGTGCTAGCCTTTTGCTTGAATCGGTATGCATGAAAACAAGCAATTGCTTGAAAGCAAAAGCTTTTGCTTACAAGCACAAGCAATTGCTTACTGCTCGTAAGCAATTGCTTACCAAACAAGCAATTGCTTGAAACCGTATGCAGAACACGAACCTTTTACTTGTCTTGATAAGCAATTGCTTGCATTTTTTCAAGCACATCCAGACCAGCTTGAGCTCTTGCTTACTCAGGGCATTCGCGTTTAAGGATCAAATGTTCATACCGTTTCAGGATGATTACGAGCTCCTTATTCCAGAGGTTATGTTGTGATTTCATATTTAATAAAATTTAGACTTTTTACGGCAATTTTCGTCCATCGATCTGCACAGAAACCCCCCTAATGCTCTGTGCTGTTTCCCCCCTATTTGCGTAAGCAAAAATACTGCTGCCAGGTCGGGCACGAAGCGTTGTCCTGCAGTGCGATGTTCGCACAACCGTGACGATCCTTTGTCCAACACGTAAGCAATTGCTTAGGCAGTGCAAGCAAAAGGTTTCAGCACAAGCAAAAGCTTGTGCATATGAATTCAAGCAATTGCTTGAACTTGATCTTTTGCTTGACAAGCTCTTGCTTGTGCTTAAAGCAATTGCTTATAAGCAATTGCTTGTTTGTATGCATACGGCCCATTGTCTTTTGACAAAAATAACAGAATTTGACAATGTTATGATATCAATTAATGAAAATGGGTGAAATCCCACACATTTCCCAGATCTACATGGTTTAGTACACAAAAAGCAGTCAATAATATATTCTAGCACAATTATGTTGTGTTGAGTGTTCAAACCAACACCCTGAGCAGTTAGCAAGCTAGTGGGTGCATTTAAATTAGTTTCAGAAGTTACTGTCTATTAAAAAAGAAATAATAACTGTACTTTTTTTTAACCCAGCAAGGTTGGTTTTAGAGCTATCTCACAAAGTCGATTGATGTCAAAAGGGGAATGATTGTTAAAGTGATCCCTTAACTTTGTCGAATTCAACCAAAATCACTTGGAGCTTTCACACTTCTTTTGTATCTTATTGTTTGGCAAATGGTAACAGAAAAATGAAATGAGTTTTGATTTGTTCATATGTCTCC
This sequence comes from Echinarachnius parma, assembly GCA_037951105.1. Taxonomy (NCBI): domain Eukaryota; kingdom Metazoa; phylum Echinodermata; class Echinoidea; order Clypeasteroida; family Echinarachniidae; genus Echinarachnius; species Echinarachnius parma. The sequence goes on from JBAMJV010006142.1 coordinate 83,369, forward strand.
CTAATTAGAGAGATATTTAAGATTGAATTTGAAAGCGTCAATGGGCGCTTTTTCGACCATTGTCAAGAGTATCCAAATTCCATTCTCAATTATCTTACAATGAAATAAATTGATGTCAAATTGTTGTCAAAAAGGGAATGATTGTTAAATAAAAAAGTTCAAACCATCTTCAAAACGTTATAAAAAAAAGGAAAATTTAAAATATAACTGCCACCCCATCCCATACATACCGATAATGATTATTAAAATGACAATGACGATAACTGCTAGAATGATCATCATCTTGCAGTTTTTCCACCAGTACTTCCGTTTGAGTTTGCCCGCGTTCGTCTCAAACTGTGAGGCTCCCTGCTGCAGTGCATCTGTAAAGAAAATGCGAAGAAACAAAATAAATTAAAACTTTGTCATTGTAGGCCTGTCTATAAAGACCAATTACGGGAGATGAAAAGGGTTGCTTTCATAAGCAGGTGGTCATTACAGACAGGTTCACTTACAAGCAAACTACTTCCCAGGGAGTTAAAGGGGTAGTTCAGTTTTGGTATAGAGGGCGCTGCACAAAATAATTTTTGTGTGATCTATAATGAAAAACTGAGTGTAAAATTAGAAAGAGCATACCATTTCAATGACAAAATAAACTTTATTAGATAAAAATTGATACAGAAATGGCTGAAATATCAATAATTATATCCGATCCCCAGGTTTATTCGATTTTTTATTTTATTTCAAAAATGCTTGTAACACTTTTTCAAAAATGTTAAAAAGAGGTTTTTAAATAGTTGTTGATGATCTCTCTATTAAATCATTATTTCAACAAAACATTAGCTGTTTGTAATTTTCTATACCTTTCGAGCATGGTGGAGTTATATCTATTTAGTTTGTAATGTTATTGTGCAGGTTTTGGTGACTAAAGCTCAGCCTTACCAAAACTGTACTACCCCTTTAAATATCAATGGTTTTCCTATACGTGTGGTCACTAGAGCGGATCTGACTTCATTAACCGATTTAACCTGTTCACTACGAGATTCTAAAATCCCCATAGACTTTGTACATAGCCCACCCGGTTCCCGTAGGCAACATGTTAAACAAGCTAAAAAGAAATCATACATTTTTACTATTTCTTGGTTTCTTTTTCCACATAAGCCAAGTTCCAGGAATTATCAATTATCAATGCACAACAAAGTAGTAAGTACAATAACCTTATCACCATATCTCTGGTACTTGCTCCTGAATGGCAATGGGCACAGATTGCCTAATCCCTTGCAATCCCTTTTTAATCCTCTTAGTGGACACAAACCACTTCCCATATTGATTAAAACATGAAAGGGTCCTGTCTTGAGCATCACTTGATCAACATAATTGGTTTGACTTTGAACCAATACCATAATATATTTTTAATCAACTGAACCCTGCAGGACTGGTCCCTAATATATTTAAACATTGGTTTATGAAGAATTCATATCATAATACAAAAATCGAATTGTCTTGAAGGGGATTTATAGCCCGGTCACATATCAACGGATTGCATAAACGGACGTCAAACGGAGAGCTAAATTTTCCATCCGTTCGTCTCCGTTCGTATGCGTTTCTTGTCCGTTCCTTGTCCGGTGATGTACGTTCTTCTATGTTTTGTACATAAAGCAATGGATAATGATAATGATATTCTGGCAATGAGAATTAAGGGGTTTCAGGGACGAGCACCGTCTAGGGTTTTCTATAGCTCAGTCGGAAGAGCACTGGTCTAGCAATCCGGAGGTCTCAGGTTCGAATCCCGTTGGAATCCCATTTTCTTTGCCTTCTTTTAAAGCAATGGAGACGACTTTCATCACCGGATAATTTCGTTTCACAAATTTTCTATTCGTTGGGCATTCGTTTCCGCTATCCATTGATATCTGACCGGGCCATAAGAAGTAAAAAAATATTAAACATAGGGAATTTTACTGGGAAAGTGGAACCACATGGTGGGATTTTGAAATATAAGAGGTACAAATTAACCCACTGCCTCCTCTGGGAACCTGGTGGGGCCTGTATTAACTCTATGGAAAAATCTAGTAGTGAGCAGGTTAACCAATTATCTACATAGAACCAAATCATACAGAGGAGTTTTAAAGGGTACCACCACCCCAAAATATTATTCTTATAAGGATAAGGGCAACATTTTTAGTAGTCCATTCCACCAAAAAGTTAAGAAAAATATGTCTCCAAAATCTAGTAAAATAGTAGGGAGGAGGTTAAACTGTGAAGACTCTTACCTGCACGGTCATCCAGATCTGAGAGCTTCTGATCTCTTTCCAGGACCTTGTCCACATTTACTCTCATAATATCCACCACCTGAAAGTGTTCAATAAGTATAAAATTAATTTGTTTGTGTATCTGTTCTTCGATCTTTTCAACATACATGTATAATATGATATCCACACCTGAAATTGTATATAATAATAATTAATAATAATATACTTGATTTATGTAGCGCTTAATATGATCGATAATCATCTATTAGCGCTTTACAATGATATTATTACCCCGGTCATGGGATACAATGCAATCCAGCACACATTGTGTGCACCATCTCCACTCCCTGGGGAGCATTCCTTCCAAGCGGCTCATGGACATTAAGATCGTTTACATATTTGTTTGTTTGTTTTGTTTTTTCTTCTGAATGGTGCAAAGCAGGAAAATTATCTATTCAGTCATCCGCCTGAAAAATGGAATATTCAGGACTCTGTCCAAATTTACCCTCACCATATCCACCACCTGAAATTGCAAAAATTATGATAAGATACTGCTGAAAACTGCTTATTTAAATCTACAGAAAATTTGCCTATGTGCAATAAAATGAGACCCAAGTGTGGGCCTAAACTTTTGATAATCTTTGTCAGAGGCTACAAGAGATTTTATAGCCTCTGACAAGATTGTGCTAGGAGTTTTTTATGCAGATCTATGATGATTCTGCTAGGATTGAAAACTAAGGCCTACAGTGTATTATCAAGTATATGATTAATAGTTGTTTGAAAGTTCCCACCCTGCAAACAGCAAAGCAAAGGAGAGCCGCGAGATTCCGAATCTGGCAGATTCTTCTTCTATTGATTGTTTTATACTATTTCAGATGACATGAGAAATGCACTCATTATGATATTATTTGAATCATATATAAATCATAATTATTTGAATCATGTATAAATTCAGTTCAGTACAGTATACATATTTGAAACAAACACAAGTACATGTACATGTATGTTCATTACAAACAGCCTTAAACACATACATCTTTACAGAAATGTATACTCCTTCTCCCACACATACAGTACATGTATATACTCAAGCAGGCTCTTTATAGACACACTTGTAAATTACACACCCATTACCCAGGTACCATATGCACACAATGGGCGCACTATGCTAAGCAGCCTAATTTGCTTCAACGGCTCTGGGACAATTCGCTGCATTATTCATGAACCAAAATGCCCCCCAAGAAACGGTATTTCCCTACTTTTACCAGTAATATCATGTACGCCTCCAGTTGAGTGATACAACCAAGGAGAACAGTCCTTGAAGTAACTTATTGATTAAACATGTCTTGACCACAAATAATGCACATTTACCACTTGGCATAATTCATTCATTAATGGCTGCCAGGCCCAGTGAATGGTCAGAATAAGGTCAAAGTACATACGTTGTGGTTTGTATTATACTGCGGAAGAAAAAAAAAATCAATTTTGACTTTGAACAAAGACAATATCTTCCCCATTCATAAACAAAAAATAATGTTGATTTAAAAGAGGACACAAATAAACCAATTTAACCAAGAGCAAGTATATTAATTTTGAAACACATTTCAGAAATTTCAATAGTAAGAGATTAGCCTACTACATGTTTCAAAAATGCTGATTCTGGGCTGTACATTGTAAATGATCTCCTAATCAAGGTGGAACAAAAATAAAATACAGAAATACAATTCAATCCAAATGCGGAAAGGCAAAAACAAACTAATCAAAATCAAGTTAAATAAATAATAACAATCACGATGTTTCAATTAATATGGCGCCTAATGATTAATTATCCTCTCTAAATATAACATTATCACCCTAGTTATCGGACACACGCTGGCAACCAATCTGCACGTGAAGTGCGATGTCTGCTCCCTAGGGAGCAATATTCATTCTGGCCTGGCTTACCTCATCGACCTGCGCCTGGGTCTGTTGTAACCTCTTGTTGCTCTGTGGGGGCGGTGCTTGTGGGTTGGCAGCCCTGAGGAACAAAAGAAAATTCAGAGGAATATTAACAAATATAGTAATACTTCTAGCAAATTTGGGGAAAACATGCTCATTTCAAAGAAAGAAACAATGTGAATTGAACAATGTGAATTGAATTCATTGGGATATGTTTTTGTCTGTTTTTGCATGTTTCCATCCTTCTGAGAAAAATTATACATTTCAATCTATGAATATTGGATAGCCATACATTAAATAATTAATTTACCGACAATGACTTGAATTAAACCATTCAGGATACTTGATAGGGTGTAAAACTGATAAAAGTTTAATCCATTATAAAAAATAGAAAGTATTTGTTTACTAATAAATTTGAATTCCTACACAAACACGCAAAATAAACATGTGTTTTTTTTAGGTTTACATTTCACAGACATGCATAACTGGTAAAAATGCATGCATGCACGCACGCACGCACACATGCACATTATGCTGACACGCATGCATGCAAACGCACGTATGCGCACACAGACTGATGCACACAAGTCAGGTTCCAAACACACACACACTCACACACACCAAAACACACTGACGCACACATATGTCACATGGTCAGGTTCTACAGTTAGTGATCCAGTTTACACTATCGTACATGGTACCAGATCGTAGGTCTTTTTATATTTTTTCGTACAGCTTGTGTGTAATCAATTACATGCCAATTAAAATAAAGAATATGAAAATAGCCGGTCACATGATGGTTTAAACAGTTCTGTGCAGTATGTACATGTAGTGTCAGTAAATTGACAGGTCTAAATCACATGACACCTTTATACATTTACAGTAGGCTAGTGTGTAGAATACACCCCATTAAGAAATAAACGTACAGTATGGCCTACCTTCACCATATAGGACATGATGAACAGTTTGTACAATACAGGTACATGTACACGTTTAATATTGCACGTCTGGAAGAACCTTGTAATAGACAGAATTTACACTGTGCACAATATGTCCTACTGATATGTACAATGTTCATGGTACTAATATGTAAAGGGATCATGACTCTAAAAACAAAATTATGTTACCGATTACACTTTAAAACAAAAATAATAAAATACATTCATATATATGTGACCCACTATAGCAAAACCCAGCACTTGTCGGTAATTCATGTTTTTAAGAAATGGGCATTTTAAGTTGACATAATGTGTGTAAAAGATTTATGATTGTAAAATTGCAACAATCATATCTTCGCCAATTATTTACCAATTTGTTAGAACAAAGCATCAATTTTGAAAGCTTGTGATGAGGCTTTTCTAATGGTATGAAATTCGACATTTTGATTATACCGACAAGTGCAGGGTTTTGCTATAGCCGGTCACATCATGTTCATGGTACTAATATGTAAAGGGATCATGACTCTGAAAACAAAATTATGTTACCGATTACACTTTAAAACAAAAATAATAAAATATGTTCATATAAAACATTAATTTGTACATTTCAAAAAGGATTTAACTGCATAATAATAATTTATATTTACTGTACTATTCTGTTACTCAAACACCATTCTTTCATTCAAAACAAATTGAATATTTTGGTGCTGTTTTCATCTGATATGAAAATATAATCTACATCTGTGAGACAAATGTATAGACATTAATTATGAATCAATGTGTCCTTCGGAACTTTAGCTGAGGGAATCAATTACATATATAAGGTTTAACACTATGTGTCAGTGTCAGTGTCACTGAGCTTTGAAAATCAAATGGTTCTAAAAGGCTGATTGGAGTTTGAGAAAGAAGCTGAATGGAGTTTGAGATTGAACAGTGCTATTGTGAAACTGTGGAAGTTACATACATGTTTGATTAATTCATAATTTGTGTAAAGTGTGTACAGAAATATGCAAGGGCTCGACACTAGCACTTGCCCGCTTGCCCGGGGCAAGTAAAAATTGGTGTCGGGCAAGTGAAATGTCATAAATTGTCTGGTTTGCTTGTACTAAATAATCGTTCAACAATGAGAGAACAATGTAATTTCTTACATCTAAATCTCATCAATTATATTGGGGCAAGTAAACCTTTAAAATTTATGATTTTACTTGCCCGAAAGGGCTAGTAGAGAAAAAAGTTAGTGTGGAGGCTTGGATACATGTATATGCACACTGAAATTTCCTTGAGACAAAAAAAAAGGACATTCCATACCGATACTTGATAATGCTTGCATGCATTATTACCGGTCTCGCTCTATACGTACATGTACCTTCATTGTGTACCGGACCAACCACGACCAGTACATCTGCCATGCATTATTGATTTTACAGCCTTTTAGGAAGTAGCAACTACATAGCAAGGAATAATTTGCCTCTCGTTTGCATGTTATTGCGATTATAATACATGTGTACATGTATGCATCTGCAAGAATCATCAAGAAAGTGTGTGTCCTGAGCTTGCAAATCTTCACTTACTGTTACAAGCTCAATACTCATTAGTATTACAGTTACACTAGCCACACTGCACATTTTGCAGTAGTCTGAAAATTTGTACCAGAGTATGATATCTTGTACTTGCAAGCATACTAGTTGTAAAATGTGAACAAATATCATTGATCGCCATTTTTTTCTTTCTTAAATAGCTACATTTGATCCCCAAAATAAAAATGATATGACTGCGGTAAAATTAAATGTTTTGCAAGAAAATGACATGTTTTACCTAAAATCCGAAAATAGGATCAATAATGCTTTTAAAATGTGGTGAATTATGCCAGAAAATAAGGTGCCTTATGCCCAAATCAAAATATGAAAATGTTTATTTACACACACACATTATCTGTGTAATCTAGGTGCTGTAATAAAGTTTTACAAAACAACGTGACAGCGAAAAAATTAATATTTTTATTTCGGGGGCTCCATTTTCAGGGGGCTACTTTTCCCACTTTCGGGGGCTACAAATTTCCGGGCTCTTTTTCGAATTTCAGGGGCTACTAATAAGCTATAATGCTGTAAGTGATCATTTTATAAGCATTTGATCACAATCCAAACAGAAAAATCCCGAAAAAAAAAAGAAAACAAAAATGTTTTTTTTTTTTTTTTTTTTTTCGGGGGCGAATTTTTTTTTTCGGGGGCGAATTTGGGCATTTCGGGGGCGAATTCGCCCGCCGCCCCAGTGTATTTTTTTCACTGCAACGTGACAATTCATAATTACCACAGATCATGTGGTACCTCAATACACATGTATGCAGGCCTGCAGGGCTCGACACTAGCACTTGCCTGCTTGCCCGGGGCAAGTAAAAATTGGTGTCGGGCAAGTAAAATTTCACAAATTGTCTAGTTTGCTTGCCCGATCGAGCAACTAAATAATTATTCAACTACAAAAGAACAATGTAATTTAATGTTAATCTCATCTACAAGTAAGAGGGCAAGTACATTTTATATTGGGATAAGTAAAATGTCAAAATGCATGATTGATTTCAGTACAGAAAAAAGTTAGTGTTGGGGCTTGATGTATATGTAATGAAACAATTGGAATAAATGTAATCGCATACTGTGCATTACCAGCATTTTACAGAATGTGTGAATATGCAAAAAGGTACCAGTTACTGGAGGCGACAAACTGGCAACAAAGCACAACAAAGTGTGTGAGTCAATGAGAAGGCATGCTATTGTAAGTATTGATTTTCAATTCAAGCCTTCTGCCTTTTGTTGTTTACTTGGCTTTGTCATATGACTGCACATGTGTGTTCACTGTTCACGTGACAGAATACACTCTGGTGTTATTTACGATGTCTACCATAACCATGCTATAGTATTATCTCATTTCTATTTATAATAATTACAGTATGTACAGGATGGTCTTTCCTGTTCCACAATTCAGAGATACATGTACATGAATGTAAAATTAAACAGTACTTTAATAGAAATCACAAAAATACTTGCTTTATGTGCACATTTTGTATCCACTGCTAGAAACAAACTTTTAACCTTGCAGGCGCTGTGACCTGGTTGGGTGGCATTCTCTTCGAAGACGTGCCGACGACTTGGTATGCATGACTAAAATAACCCATGTTCTATGCAATTTGTATACTATATAGCGCACCGGTTCTTTTAGTCATGCATGCTAAGTCGTGGGCACGTCTTCGAAGAGAATGCCGGTTGGGCAAGTAAAACCAACATGTTAACATTGTAGTTGCCTGAGGCTGAAACCTGAATCTGGTGGCCCAAAACAATTACAAATTTTAAAGCTTCTCTAATATTTGGTTGCTCATTCGGTACAGTGGAAAGGAATTAATCATCAAATCAATAACTAAAAAAGAAATCAATAAAAGTTGGTGGCTCAAAGCTAATTTTTAGTGGCCCTGGGCCAGTGGGCTTTGGGGCTTGTACTAATTTTGAGCACTGAATTATATACTGTATAACATCTGACTGCACACATCAATCCACATTGCATAAATTTAAGTTCATCAGTCTCCCCCCAATCTACACACTCACTGCATGTACTGTTGTTCATATTTATGGTATATATTTTTGAAAGACAGGCAAAGTACATATATATAATGTAATTTATTATGAATGGCCTTGCAGGCTTGCAAGCTGAACTTGTAAGGCATACAGGTACATGTGCGCCAGTAAGTGCACTTTATAATATCTACACTGTAGGTACTGTACAGCTGAATTCTAGGATGCAAATCCTCTAGATAGGACCATCGAGCATTCAAATGATGGCCCATGAACTGGTGGTGTGCAGATGAATCTTATGGAATTAAGACAATTTGTGTAAGACAAGATCTATACAAACACTAAGATGTACATGTAGCTCATTCAAATTATGGCCCATGAACTGATCATAATTGGGCGAGGAAATATTTATGCATCTCTGTACAACGGTAGCATCCTCGCTACCAACTCCCATTAAAATCATCATCATCATCATCATCATCTCTCTTGTCTTCATCATCAACCTCATCATCCTAATTGGTGGTGTCAATATTATCCTCAAAATCATAATTGTTGCGATCATCGATTCATCATCATCATCACCATCACCATCACCATCAACCTCATCCCTATTGTTGCCATTAAAATCACTCTTATCATCAAAACCATCCTAATTGTTGTGCCTTGTGATCATTATCATCAGCACCCACCACAACAATAATCATCACTATTATTACAGGACATTGTCAGCATCATCCTTCTCATCACCATTGACAACTGTTATTTGTACAAATAATCAAATCTACAGCACATACAGTACCATCCTGGTTAAAAATAAATTTATGCACATGCACATTTTTTTTTACTCACTTGGGAGCATTACAGCCAGTCCCAATCACGAGTACACTTGTTTTTAGTAGATGATCTTCTAAGGAACCATGTTCCAAGTGGTGGGATCATAGAAAATACCCATTTACAATTACTTACTGGATAATGATAAGTACATCTATCGCAAAGAAAAATACTGTTCTGAGAGACTTTGAATTCAAGAAGAATCTATTTTATAAGAATTGATATTATTGATTATCAAACTCTTAGGCCAAAACGATCCAATCAAGCAACTTATGGAAGTATAAAATTGCAGAGGAAAAGGTATTTCTTTCCAAATTGCAGTCATTTACCATTATTTATAACCAGCCTGATAAATGATATTGTACATTTTGTACTTTTAATTTTGCCTTAGAATGTTCTCAACACTTTGCTAGAGATTTGTATGATCTAAAATTGATCTTCATTTTCCTCTAAATTAACCCCTTCAGGACTGGTCCCCAAAATACTCAGGCTTGGGTCAATGGAGAATATATGGCCCGTATTCACAAAGGAGGTTTGTACAAACCATGGTGCAAACCGAGGTTTACATCTATGGAATGCCAATTGTAAACTGATGGAGAGAGAATGTAAATTCCTTACTTGTTAACAATGTTGATGGTACACATTCTCTCTCCATCAGTTTACAATTGGCATTCCATAGATGTAAACCTCGGTTTGAACCATGGTTTGTACAAACCTCCTTTGTGAATACGGGCCAATCAGTTCTGAGCGGGTCAAACTAAAAGTGATCTACGACTACGAACTTCATAAGATATTCAAAGTGAAACTTGAGTAATTGGGACTTAAATCATAAAATTTAACAATATCTTTGTAATATGTGACCGGCTATTGCAAAACCTTGCACTTGTCGGTAAAAATCAAAATGAAGATTTCATACCATCAGAAAGACAGAAGGGCCTCATCACAAGCTTTCATTTGATGTTTTTTTTAACAAATTGGTCAATAATTGGCGAAGATATGATTGTTAAAATTGTACAGCTCATTTCTTCTCCACACATTATGTGAACTTAAAATGCCTTCAAAATTTCTTCAAAACATGAATTAACGACAAGTGCAGGGTTTTGCTATAGCCGGTCACATATATATTTATGAAAGAAGGATGTGTGATATATTCTTAGAAAACAAGCAATGTTTACCTAGTGAAAAAAAGTGAAAATTTAACATTAGGATCTAATGCTCATTGAATTGTTTTTTAATACAATTAAAAAGCGTTCTGGAACTCTTTTCATTCGATCATAAATATCTCCAAAAATAGTGAGACATTTGAAAAATCAAAGCCCATTTAATTCTCCTGTAAACATTAACTTAACCCGTTCCCTTCGAGATTCTGAAATCCCCACTTTGAACGTAGCCCACTCGGTTCCCGTAGGCAAAGGGTTAAAAAACAAACAACAACATATTGTCTTTTCTGTACTTCTCCCTAGTCCAGTTTGGACTGCTACATATTCACTTCACACACAACCTCCCTAGTAAATTGGTGATTTGTGTTCATTTCCCCCAAAAACTGTCAGGGTGTGTGTAATCACTAAAAGTAAAAGCAACATGTTGGACATACATGTAGCTGTGTTTTTTTTGTGATCACACACCCCTGAAAGTTTTTTGATTTACCGTAATTTACCATGCAATAAGTATGTAATTGAAGTAGTGCTGTAACTGACCTTGATGATCGGATCGGCAAAATTTTATCGATCTTCGAAATCGGATCGATGATCGGGATCGGATGATCGGCTATTAAAAAATTTTTTTTTAAATAAATTGTTTTTTTTTTCTTTGTAAAATGATCCCCAAAAAACACAATTTGGGAATATAAATGAATACCAAAGCAACATATATCCATATTAATAAGCCCAAGGTAATCTTGTACGGGTATGCTTTCATTTCAAACTGATTACCTCTTCTTTTACAAAATTACTCACGCCGATTTTGAGCTTAGTCCCATGTGATTAATTTGGCGTAACCTTTCAGAAACACATCGGACTAAGCTCAAAATCGGCGCGAATAATTTTGTAAAAGGAGAGGTAATCAGTTTTAAATGAAAGCATACCCATACAAGATTACCTTGGGCTTATTAATATGGATACATGTTGCTTTGGTATTCATTTATATTCCCAAAATATGTTTTTTGGGATCATTTTCCAAAGATTTTTTTTTTTTTTTTTTTTGCCGATCCGATCTTCCGATTTTTTCTGCATGATCGGAAATCGGCAAAAACGGTCCGATCATGTATGATCGGATCGTGATCGGCATGCCGATCCAATGATCGGTTACAGCACTAAATTGAAGGGAGAATGTTCATGAGGAAACAGCACAAACTGGAAGGAAGTAGCAAGGATACATGAGCCTCATTTTCTTGTGACAAAGTGCGTTCTGCAAACTTTGGGTCCGATTGATGTACTTTACTACAACTATTTAAACCACATTTCCAAGTGATTTTCTTTAAATTCTTTGACTTGAGCTACATGTATCAAATTTGCAATGCCTCAGATTTATATAGTTTCAACATCTGGTGACCCAATTTGGCAACCAAACTTAGTCATTATTTTTTTTCTGGGGGGGGGGGGGGGGGGCAGACAGCAGTTTTTGGTAGCCCCGGGCCAATGGGCTTGTGTTAAGGGATGGGTAAGCCGTATGGCATAATTTCAACTTCATAATTTGTGATATTTAGAGAAGGAAGGTTTATAAAAATGGTTTTCTGAAAAGGTTTTTGTAAAAGTGTTATACTTTATAAGAAAAACTACGCTAATTTGATTCTGATTGTTGAATTAGGCTGAACAAAATATAATGGACCAGGGCCACACATATCACATGTCACATCACACAATTCAAATTACTGATTTTCACGACATAATTTTCTGCATTCTTCTCAAGCCAGACAAAGGACAAAGCACCACATTTCAACTATCAATCTCAATCTCAGGCTCAGCAGCCTCAAAATCAACAATATGCTACGCAGCACTAGTCACTACAAGTACAAGTACTAGTACTGTCACTGATCGAGATCAGGAGCCAGGGGGTGTTGTATAAAGTCCAACTCTAAAAGAGTTGCGATTAATTGCAAATCAGAAAATGTGCCTTAATTATTTGTTTTTATTGCGCAAATCTGATTGGCTCAATTGGTCACATTTGTTTACTAGCGATCATAATCGTAACTCTTTTAGTTTTATGCAACAGTAACACCCCCTGGCCTTGGCTTTGTCTTTGATGATCTTTAAAATTAAAGTTTTAAGTTTAAAACTCAACATTCTCTATTCAAATTTCAACATCATTCATGACGTTCAACTTGTTTCAACATCAGTCATTACAGTACGTCATCACCAGTCAACTGGTACTCAAGTCTCATAATCAACCACACCATTTCACCAACTGCTCCCACAAACTCAGTCACATGTCATGATTAACCAAAACACAACAAGCAGCTGAACTAACTGTCTGTGACCAATTGCATGCATGCATGACAAACACAAAATTGATGCAGCTTAGATTTGGCTGCAGCCACTTGCAACATGCAATATAGGCAATAGCGGCCGGGCGGTAAAAGCATTGCAGCTCTGCACTGCAGTCTGCGCGCGATCGTTACAACCAATTTGATACACCCGTAACAGAAACACACCTCTAAAATACACCCAAAGTAAAACCTGTAAATTTCAAGGTATATATCGAATTCCTAGCCATACACGTTTTTCAAAAAATCAGAAAACATATTGCAAATCGGTCTGATACTTACATTTTGAGGGATTTTCCTTGCGAGTAATATAACCCTACGACGAATTATGTACAGTGGGTAGATAGGCTGAAAAGATGGCGAGTCTTGTGAATGACGTCACACTTTACTCATCCGGGTTTGCATGCCTAGTCCGATATATCCGACCTTTGACTTGCTGGATCTACCAGCTGAGCTGCATCAATTTTGCATCAACCAACCATATGATATAGACTCTTATTTTCATGAGTTAGGCTAAATATGAAAATACTAAACAAAATAGTGTTGAATTAAGTGTTTGAAGCTAAAAAACAATAAATCATACATTTATAATTAAAAATATAAGCATATCATCGCTCTCCCTCGGAAGTAAGTTCAGTTTCAGGTGACCAACATGATAAATCAGATAGAGTCCCATCAAAGATCCTATTAGGATTTTTTCGAATTAGTAATTCGAAGGTGGCCAATAGACAAATCAGGTTTCAAGGCTACGTCTGCCATAACTGGGGGGCTTCAAGCATGTCTAGAATGCTGAACAAAGGTCATTGATTGTTTAGGAGACAATAATACATGTTGCATGTTAAAATCTATATAAATTATCTTTCGTTGTATATACTCTTGGAAGCCCCCAGTTATGGCCATTATAGACTTGAAACCGGATTCGTCTATACATGTATCAACGTTTCGAGTGGCTAATTACATTTTTGTGGCATGCATGCAGCACATGATGAAATAAAGCTTGTAGACTGATGTGATGTGGACCCCGGCCAAACTACAGACCCCAAAAAAAGGACAAAAACGTAAAAAAAAACAAAAAAAACGCCCAGACATGATGAGATTAGAGATATTATTTTAGTAAATGTGCAAGATGATCAATGTCTAAACCGATTTGAAAGTGTTTAAAGGGGTTAGTACAGTTTTGGTAAGGCTGAACTTTAGTAACCGAACCTGGACAGTAACATTATAAACTAATAGTTATAACTCCACCATGCTCGAAAGGTATATATACAAAATTACAAACGACTAAGTAAAAAGCCCGTTATAATTTAAAAAAGAGCCATTAAAAAACAAGAGGGCGCTTTAGTAAAAAGGCATTGGTTTCAACCATTTTTCATACAAAATTATGCATGTGAAATACTGAGAGATCATCATAGAGAGGTCATCAACAACTATTTAAAAAACGCTTTTGAAAATTTTTGAAAAAGTGCAAGCATTTTTTTAATTTTTGGAAAAAATCATCTAATTATTTGGGCCCCAAATAATTATAAGATCAGATATATTTATTGATATTTCAGCCGTTTCTGGGTCGATTTTGACCAAATAAAGTTTATTCTGCCATTAAAATTGCATGTTCTCTCAAATTCGACACTCAGTTTTTCATTACCTCACAAACAAATTGTGATGTGCAGCGCCCTCTCTACCAAAACTGAACTACCCATCGAAATAGTTCGGGGCAGCTATGATTTAAAACAAATTACAAATTCGGATGTATACTGCGAATTCCCAATTATATAATTCTGTTTTTATATACACTATTACATTAAACGTTTATTTAT
>JBAMJV010006143.1:0-44463 GCA_037951105.1 Echinarachnius parma
CACAATGTAGTATTGTATTCGCCGTGTATAGACATTTGCATAACACACGGCTCGCGAATATAATACCGTTGCATGTATAACCTGCACGCGCGCGCGCCGTATCCTCTACTGTATATTATATAGAGGATACGGCGCGCGCGCGTACAGGTTATACATGCAACGGTATTATATTCGCGAGCCGTGTGTTATGCAAATGTCTACACGGCGAATACAATACTACCATGTGCAATTGCGTTGAATAGCATGTTACGGGAATTCTTGGTCATCAAACATCGGGCTGTGTTTACCTCGGAAAAGTGTTAATTTTACCAGAATTACAACTTGTAAACGTATTTGGGACAGCACAATTGCAGAAAGAGAGTAAACATCTGCCTAGTCGTGAAAATTCAGGTGAGTAGCCGAAATATTTCCAACCAAATTGGAGGGTTTTTTGGGTGGATAAGTGGCTAGATACAGAACGTGTACACTATGGACTAGGACTAAAGGTATGACATGTTAAAAAAAAACGTCCAAATGTTAATGTAAATGTCTCTACCTTTAGTCTTCTTGGACTATAATTACCTACTGTTGTTTTGAAGACTGCAAAATGTAGAAACTAATTTATTTCCTGTCCGTTTTCCCACGCCTGCGTCGCGATGTACACTAGCGAATGGGAAACTGTATGGCCAAGTATGGCCAAGTATGCCCAAAACTAAAAGTCACACTGCCGTATAGCAGTAGTGACTTCACTAACCCCCCTTTTTGGGGTTAGTTGTAAAGACTATTGTTCATGAATGATTTCTTATTTTGTATTTTCTCACCTAACTTTGTAGATCTTGCTAGATGGCCGATGAAAAATTCTCCATTTGATGGCGTCACGTTGCCCCTAGCTAAATTGAAATGGGCTTCAATAATATTCGTTGGTCCTGAACTGCCCGTCAATCCAGCATCAAAGCACACGTGAAAATGTCGTTCACTGTGTAGCTAGCGCATAAATGTATACGTCATCAATTATACGAACTTGTTTTGGTCGGAAGCAAGGCTCATCATCGACTGTTAAAACTGCAAAGTAAAAATGTATAATTTAATTTAATGTGTGTACGTTTTCCATATTCTTTAAAAGTTTGAAAAACAACAATTCGCAAGCAAAATACGGTAGTTTCATCTCAAGCGCACTCAGTGGCACACACTTTATTTCCGATTTGACAGGCATACAATAATGTGCGTAAGTAATTTACAACGTATCAATTCCTGGCTGGACGAAGACTACCTAACGAAAGGTCATTTCAGCAACACACTTTTCACGGTACTTCCGTCGCAAGCGTGTGCGATGATCAGCGCTCGACGCGACTGCATCATTAGCATGGCAAATGAACGTGAAATATTGGCTGATTCATAGCAAGAAAAGTGGGTAAGTATCAAAAACACATCTTTCAATGATTTAATTTCACCTTATAGATTACAAATGTCATGTCATAAGTGGAATGAATAAACGGGGAGAAACCCTACCTTACGTTTTGATGTAGGTGTGGATGTGGGTACCTGTATAGGTACCCACATGTAATGGGGATGCGTTTTCCATAGCGACGCGTCCTAAAACACAGCGTTCAACTGTTGAACAGTACAGAGTACGAACGGGCCGTAGGCTTATCTCCAGCATATTAGAGAAATTATCCGCACAACGCTATTGTAATTTACCTATGCTATGTGTGGTTTCTGGGTAGTTTTCTTAATTTAAATTTATAATAAATCTTTATTTTGGTCTTAATTGAATGAGAAAATACTTCTAATTTTCTTGTTTGAAAAAATTAAGGAATTAAAGTTAACTTATTCGCTACTTCTGTATTAAAGTGCAGGTAACTGCTTTAACAAAAGAATGCTGAGCTGAAATACTGTGAGTTATTTTCTTCATTTTTTTTTCTTCATGAGGAAACAAAACTTTCTTGAAAAATCAAAGTATAGCTGTATGATCTGAATGTGAAACAACTATAATTTAAATACTACTTCTTTGCTTCTAGCCTAGAGGTGTGTGATGAACATTAACCGGCATTCTCTACCAAGACGTGTTAACCAATTTAGATCAAGTTATTAATTTATTTATAAATGTTAGGTTGAGAAGCAGTGCTACCATTGGCAGTCCTTGCAATGGGTGTGAAGGGTGCACCCCTGGTTATCTATGAGCTGTACTTTTGAATCCCTGTGCCTAGCTTAAATAATCTATGAAAATCTGAGCTCCCCCAAACCAAACTCCTCCATCTCCAATGCATAATATTCAATGCTGGAATTTATTTAGTTTTTCCTTGTGGCCCAGTCAGGCAATTAAATTCAAGATTTCTCAGGTTTTAGTGTCCTGAATCTCAATCTGGTTGCCCCAAATCTCAAACAGAGAAAAACTTTAAAAAGTTTGTTTTATACTTCAGTGGCCCATTTGAGCAAGTAAAGTTAGGATTAATGACATTGTTTAGCCCCTAGCTATTTTTTAGTGGCCCTGGGCAAGCGGTCCTGTACTATTTTTTAGCCCTGTATTATGTTAGTTGTAAACTATGCATGTGTAATACTAATAAAACAATTATGTTGTATTTATTTATGTTAGGTGGAGAAGCAGTGTTTCCAGTGGCAGGCCAAGCAGGGTGTAAAGGATGCCCCCCTGGTGAACTACGAGCTGTACTTTGAATCCCTGTGCCCCGGCTGCAGGGCTCTCCTCACCACACAGCTCTACCCTGCCTGGCAGAAGGTCAAGGACATTGTCAATGTCACTCTCACACCCTATGGGAATGCAAGGGTAGGTCGCTCTTTTTTTTACACTCCCCCCCCCCTCACCCCCCCCCCCCCCCCTCACCCCCCCCAAAAAAAAATGGTTGTAATTGAAATTCTTTGATTGAAAAAGAGAAGATTGCTATACATGTACTTTGGAAATATAATCATGATAACATTTTGTTTAATATATTAAGTTTATTTATTAAAATGTAAGTCATTGATTTCATACAAATATAATTTTAATTACGGTCATACATTTTGCAATTATATATCACTGAAGGCATTCTATACAATAACTTACATTTGCTTGCTTCTCCAATCACAGATCAGATGAATATATTTCATCTGATCTGTGATTGGAGAAGCAAGCAAATGTAAGTTATTGTATAGAATGCCTTCAGTGATATATAATTGCAAAATGTATGACCGTAATTAAAACTAATTACGTAATGTTGTTTCTTTAATGATTAGGGAGGTGCAGTTGGAGATTAGGTATAGCGCTTAGAGATGATTATCAATCATATTTATAGGCGCTATATAAATCAATTATATTATTATTATTATTATATCTGTATTAAAATGTGTGGCGAAACTGATAAAGACATAACTGAATTATAATACAATGTTATTACATTTTCTTTCTAGCCGTCTGGAATAAAAATTGAAAGCAAGTTATTGTAATGCCTTTCATGAATTATGCAATTCTAACATTGATTTATTATCGTGATTAAAATGCATTCAGGAGGTGCAGTGGGGAGACCAGTGGAACTACACCTGCCAGCACGGGCCCAGTGAGTGTGTGGGCAACCTGGTGGAGACCTGCGCTCTCAACATCCTCTCTTTTGACACCGTCTTCCCTTTCATTTACTGCCTGGAAACCAACGACCCATCTTCTGCCGGTCCTCAGGTATTTAACAAAATCTCTAATGTTTTCTGTCCATTTATGAACAAAAATTCTAACGTCACGAGTTGGAGGAACTGGGAACTTACTTATTAAAACTTGTGCTCTGAAGTCTGAACATCCTCTCCTTTGACACAGCCTTCCTTTTCATTTACTGCCTGGAAACCAATGATCCGTCTTCTGCTGGTCCTCAGGTAACTTAAATGTTCTCTATTTCGCTTTATAAAAGTAAAATCATTAATCAAAACTTCATAAGTTGGGGGAAGTGGGAACCTGATTGATGCCTTTGCTCTGAACATCCTCTCATTGACACGGCCTTCCCTTTCATTTACTGTCTGGAAACCAACGACTCGTCTACTGCCGGTTCTCAGGTATGAACAAAATTCCTGTTTGGTTTTCTATCCCTTTATAAAACAGAATAAACATATAATGAGTCAGGGGGAACTGGGAACATAGTTATTGGAACATGTGCTCTGAACATCGTCTCATCCTACACAACCTTTCCTTTTCTCTATTGCATTGGAACCAACAACATGATTTACTGCCCGTCCTCAGGTAACTGGAATGTCTCTATAACCCTTTTATAACCCTCAATCCAAATTTTTATTTCCCTTTAAATATATACTTGAGTTACGAAAACAAAACAAATACTTCAATTGTTGGGGGAACTGGGAACTGGCTTCTCTTTTTTGTTTGAGATACAACATTGAGATAGTACACATTAACATTGCATCTTATTATTGTTTTCAACTATTATTGTTTTTTTCACATGACAGTGTGCACAGCAGCTTGGGATTGACTTTGCTCCCATTGACCAATGTAGTAAGAGTAAGATGGGCAACGCTCTGGAACACAAGATGGCAATGAGGACCGGCGCCCTCAATCCTCCTCACCAATTCGTACCATGGGTGGTCCTCAATGGAGTGAGTACAACAAGTAGTGCATAAAGATTTCTACTTGTTAAATTCTTCTTCTTCTTCAGCCTACTTCACTCCACTGCAGGAGGAAGGCCTCTTCACCAATTTTCCATTTTGTTCTATCTTGAGCTATTCTCTGCCAAGCAATGAAATTTTGTGCTGTTAACTCATCCCTCCATCTTCTGCTTTGTCTCCCTTTTTTCTGGTTAGGTGTCTTTGGACTCCTAGACACCTAACTTGTTAAATGCAGTAAAGAGTCTAATTGCCAAGTCGCTGGTAAATTCAAATAGTCTTCCTACCCACTACAGTAAAACCTGCTCTAGCGACCACCTGAGAGCAGTGAATATGTAAATGAACCTATCTATACATAGAGATTGCCTGCTGAAAAAGACTACCTCTTCTGTCTTCCTTGAGTAGTCTTTATAGAAAGGTTTGATATGCAAATTGGCAATGCAGAGTCAATTTAATCATTATACAAAGGGAAATTAATGGTCGTTGGGTCTTTCGGTGGAGTTGAGTGAGCTATGATCTGGGCATAGCTTCCTGCTTTTCAACTCTACTCAGTGTCTTGTTCTGCTTGTCGTTTGGGCAAGTGAAATCATTAATTTTAATTGCCTGAACAGAAAATGCACTTGCCCATAAAATACAAAGTGAAAAAAGGAGAAAAGTTAAATGTTCTAGGTAGCCTGATTTGTGGCTTGACAAATTTCTCTCTTGTATGTTGATGAGATTTACATGTAAGGAATTAGATATGTCTCTCGCAGTTGCACATAAATGGTAGTTGCCTGATCAGGCAACCAACTTGACCATTTGTGAAATTTACTTGCCCAACAACAATTTCTAGTTGCCCTGGGTTACAGGGCAAGTGCTAGTGTCAAACCCTTGGTATCTCTTAGATTGTTGACTGCCATCTGCAGTATAAACAGACTTAGCTATTTTTTTCTTTTTTGTTTTACTTCTGTAATAATGTCCAAGTTATAAATATTTGATAATTTGTTTTACCCTCTGTGTAGGTTCAGTGAAGTTTGAATAGCCTGTTAATGGGATGGTGGGCAATACATACTACCAAATGTCTAGAAATTGATAATGAATTCTAGTCTGTATTTGTTTTACAGGCAATTTAGATAATTGTAGATAATTTCAGATAACGTTTGCCATTTATGTAGAAGAGCTCTGGGTCGTCATTTACAGTTTATGGTCAATTTGGACCTTTGCATGTCATAAATGGAATTGAGTAAACCCTGTTGTTAGACTTTGATGAAATAAATCTAGGAAGTTAGACAATGAAGTCATGTTTTAGTGCTGTATTAGAAAGCTTGCTTCAACAACTTGTTCATTTTTCAAATTTGTTAATCTTTCTGAGATAAGAGTTAACCAAATATACATTAACTAAATGACATTAGACAATTACAAAATAACAATTTTTTGTGAATTTTCCCCTGAAATGTTTGCATATTCATAAAAATGCCTCATTTCATGGTACCACTATCTTCTTTATAGTCACTTGTGAAACATTGCAGATTCAAAGTGAATACAAATAATAGTGCTAATAGGGGGTTTAACGTCAGCTTCCGAAAATTAATTTATATTATATATCCCTGTGCACAGGTTCATAACGATGATATCCAGAACGAGGCGGAGTCTGATTCCCTGGGGCTGATCTGCAAGACATACACAGGAGAGAAACCAGATGCATGCAAACAGGCACTCAACAAACGCTCACCTAACGTCTAAGGAGTGCTTAAATATCAAATAAATTAAGTTTATATAGTTTACAAAAGAATATAATACTGTATGTATAGTTTACAAGTGAATCATATGAACAAAATTGATATTTTGTTACTGTATGATTGTGTGTGAATCATGATTATGACATCAAAGAGAGGCATTAAATGACTAAATTTGATTACTATTACAATTGATTTGCATGACATGCACCATGTACAGAGTAGGGGAACCAAAAGAATGAGTTCACCTTTCAGGAAACATTCCATGAAGAAAAAAGATAAATGTTTTTTATTTCATGATTTGTTTTCTTCAAATAATTGCAGAATGACAGAATTATGTCAAAATCATATATTTAAAAACTAGAGTTCACATTTCTTGTTGAAGTACAGAGCAACCCCTCTTGTTTTGAAAACAATTAAAGCAGTAACTTAGAAACTATTCACTAATAGCTGAAATGCTTTCCTCATGTATATATTCAGTGCCTTTAAACTACCTACTCAAAGAATATTTCAATGTTGGAAATTTTAACCAATAAGAGAACTATGGGCTTAAATATTATTATTATATAAGTTATACGTCCTATGTGCTTCAGCGATCCAACTGAACAAGCAATTAGAAAACTCAACTCAGAATCGATACTAAATGCTCTTTGGACCAAAAATACAGGATCGTTCTAGTGACGTCACAAGTTGAACAGATCAAGTGTTAGCAGACGATGTCTCATTGCAAATGTACATGGCAGAAATGCACTTATTTTGTCCTTTTTATGTTTATCGTTACGATGAGTACACATTTGTTTTATGACATTTTTAAAGAAAATGTTACGCAGACCGTGGATATATCATTGATTCCCGTAAAAACAGCTATGAAAAGGTTACAAATTTCAATAAAAAAACTGTCCCATTTTACGTTCATGTCAACCTTGAGCGTGCAGCCTACAATAAAAGAGGTATCCCTGTGTACAGTTATAAGTTACTGAATGGGGACCGTCCCATTGTATTAACTTCACAGGCATGCCGAACTCTAAACAGTCTTTTGTTGTCTGTCTATTGAAATAGCTTCTATTATGTTGCTACGTCGGTGTTTGTATGCAATCGTAGCATATGTTGAATTTTCATTGAAACAGCGTATTGTGCTGCTATGTCGCTGTATTGTGTACAATTTGTACAGCTTTTCATTCTAAAGTTCGACACAGGCGTCAAGTTTGTAAAATGGGACAGTGTAAATAACTTATTTAATTAATTTTGTTTCCTTGCCATAGCCATTTCAACGAGAATCAATAATATATTAATGGTCTGAGTTACATTTTCTTCAAAATGTCATAAAACTATATTTTTCTCATCGTAACGATACACATGAAAAGGACAAAATAAGTGCATTTCTGCCATGTACATTTGCAATGAGACATCGTCTGCTAACACTTGATCTGTTCAACTTGTGACGTCACTAGAACGATCCTGTATTTTTGATCCGAAGAGCATTTAGTATCGATTCTGAGTTGAGTTTTCTAATTGCTTGTTCAGTTGGATCGCTGAAGCACATAGGACATATAACTTATATAATAATAATATTTAAGCCCATAGTTCTCTTATTATTTAAAATTTCCAACATTGTCATATTCTTTGAGTAGGTACTTTAATAATGGACATAGTTAGTGTTCTCCTCTTCAAAGTATTTGTTTACTAAGTTTAAATTTCATGCAGATATTTTGTGTGTGACTTTTCGTAAGTTGCTATTATTTGTCATGTGTAAGATTTAAGCACATATAAAAGTATGAGACCTTGCAATTACTTTTTTATTATTGTTGAAACCCTGTGACAGTCTTGGATAATCAAAAGATAACTGCATTTCCTTTTTTTCCAATTTTATACTTGCATTTTCTACCGACTTCAATAATTTGAGATCTATGTATGCATGTATGTATGTGTGTATTGAATAGACTGGCTCACTAACATATACACCTGGGGGAGTGGAAGAAGTGCACTTTGACTTCAGAAATGATTGCAGTATGTATTCATTGACTGGGGTAATACATTAGTATTATAAAATGCTTTGATATTCCAGTGAACAGTGCTAAATTAAATAACAGTGCAGTTATTGTTATTAAATACTGTTCAGTACGTTGAACACATCTTACGGACCATCAGGAACAACCTTTGTTTATACATTAAGGATTTGTATGAAATGTTGATGTATGGTTTCTACCTCATAATTATTGTGACAATTATGTGCAGAGATTTAAATTGTTAGATTACTAATTTTATTATGAGCTATTGCTAAAGTATAACATTATTAATGTTTAATTGGGGACAAAATGTTAAAACTAGGTTGACATGCCTGCCTGAGGACTTATTTGCTCTAAATGATGTAAATATTCTCTGCAGATTGTACACATCAATTCATTCATCCGAGATTGTAATAAATTATGCAACGGAATAAATAATAATACATGAACATGCATCTCAAGACGTCTGCAATTTTGGTTTGTTCTTGCAATTGTCTTGTGTTGAGTTGAAACTAAAGCAGAGCTGCCAAGTCTCCCTGATTTCACAGGAGAACCCCTGAAAAAAGGCCAAGATTAATGCATCGGATTTCATCCCATCAGCCAATCTCCCTGATTATTGAAATATTATTGTCATGTGGATGTATGCATTTGTTAATATATGTGCACTTGTCGGTAATTCATGTCTTGGAGAAATGGGCATTTAATGTGTGTAAAAGACTTATGATTGTAACATTGAAACAATCATATCTGCACAAATTATTGAGGTCTTTCTAATAGTATGAAAATGTACATTTTGATTTTTACCGACAAGTGCAGGATTTTGCTATAGCCGGTCACATATATCTCCCTTGATTTCTGATGAAATTTTCCCCAAATCTTCCTGATTGTTAAATTTCAATGCTGGTAGCTCGACTAAAGCCAAAGTTACAGTGGAAACTCTTTAACAAGATCTCTTTTAAGCTAGGTCATTTTTGCTGCTTCCAGGCTTTTATATTATTTTGTTATGTTACCCTGATATAACTAATTACCTGATACAAGGTAATTGTTATGATCCCAAGGACCTTGATATAGAGAGGTTCCAATGTATTGTAATACATTCAATATTCATATAATCCAACAGCTATTGATATGAATATTCTAATATATAACGAGTAGAACAAACAAATCATTAAAATCATTGAATTTGAAAGCGTCTATAGACAATTCTATGAAAATCTGACATATTCTCAATAATTTTACAATGATTGAAGTCTCAAAAGTCTCACTTTTAGGAAAAAAATATAGTTCACATCACACACATGCTTTATGCATAAAAATAAGGATTTGCTTTTGCTAGGGATACTCAGAATAGTCTACACTGGGGCAGTTATTTAGACACATAGCGATAGTGACAATTATAAACTAATTCCCTATAGCTAGCAAGAGTATAGGGGTGTTGCATAAATAGTGATCAATCGCAAGTCAGAAAATGGGCTGAAATGAGCACAGGTGATTGGCTCAAATGTGCATATTTCCTGACTTGCGTTTAATCACAACTCTTTATGCAACAACCCCTTAAAGAAGAAATAATTGGAAAGGTGTAATGTTCTTATTTTGATAGTTCTTTATTAAATTCATACATTTACATTCACAATAACACAATCTCTTTCATATGAATTTACATTCTGTATTTCATACACTGATGAAAGATAATTTTTAATATGAAAGATAATTCATTCAGAGTATACATGTACATGCAATTGTATAATTTATATGTTACAACTAGTTTACATGGTTAGAAACATACATATGAACTATATACAGGGGGAAAAATACAAAATTGTACTTTCTATTGAAAATGTGAGATTTCAAAAGAACACCAGAAAAAATATAAGATCATTCAATATGGCAAATTTTACAATGTACATTATATCTTCTGTGAAAATCCACCAAGTAATGCAAGGTTCTGCAGTCTTCGGTATTTCCCCCCCCCCCCCCCCCCCGATATTGGTATACTGAGCAGAGTATATCGCCAGTATCCCGTAGTAAGCGAGTGAGTTAAAAGACGAGTCCCTAAGCAATGGGATTTAATGTTCTTTTTAAAAATTGCTTTCCCAGGGTCAGGTAAGAGTATGTCGAAGTAATACATCTTGTAAACATAGTAAATTCACCCAGTTTTAATATTTTTTCTTCAATTTTTGGAGGATTTAAATAAAACCAGGCGCAGATCGTAAATGTCGGTAAACCCTTTTTTCTTCAATGGCAACACTGGCGATATTGATATAAAGAAATACATGTAGCTCAATATACCCACATATCGGAATACCGACAGAGCTTAGAATAATCATACTTGTTCCTTCAAAGCCCCATGCCAGTTATGGGAAAGCCTATATTATACCCACCCCACCCAAATTATCTACCAAATTCCACCAAATCATATAGACACACTTACACCAAATAATCTATGTTCTATGTAAAGGACAGACCTATAAATAACGCAGATCCCCACAGTAAGACTTAACTTTATGTCAAAATGGTAACAGGTTGGTACAGAATTTGTAATGTATATGTTTGTACAATTTGTATTTGATTTCTAACGCTAGGTTTTTTCAGGACCGTCATAGGACTTAATAGTAAAACAGGTAGGGTAGATCACAAATTGCACAATTTTGAAGTAATTATGGCAGAACTGTATCAATTATATAGTTCAATTGAAATTGAATAACACATTTCAGAAATTCAACGTATAGTACAGATTAAACAACATATTGAAGACGAATGACTATGCAATAACTGCAATTAATAATCATTATTAATCAGTAAAACTAGATAATAAATGGACTAAATAAAAAAAAAAAGAGCAAAGAAAATTGTTTTTGTGGGTGTTAAATCATATCAACATAAAGATTAAGATAAGAACGTAAATATAATGGTCATAGACTTTTCATTATGATTCAATTGATAATGAAAAGTTTGTTACAAGGTCAATGACTTAATGACTGAGAGATCACATGAAGGTAATTCAGCATGTACATTGGACTTGTATATTTGAAAATGAATGGCAAATATACTCTGTCTCTCATTACTACTACCGTAAGTAAAATAGTCAGAAAGTTTAAATTCCCCTTTCTATTTTGAACGTTATTTCATGATCGACTCCATATTCAACCAAGTTACAATGAGGAAATCATTCACAATATTAATGTTTGTAGCAATAAACAAATAAAAAACATTGCATTGCTATACAGTACATGTAAGTAATAAATTATGATTTCAAAATATACAATATCTACAGATGTTTTCACCGAAGCAAATATTCAAAGTAAATTTGGTATCTAGTTAAAGCAGTTTGGGTAGCTGCTGCAGCTTGCCGATGTCCAAAATCTTTCCTGTCGACCGCCGACCATCGTTACTCGAATCACTTTCCTCCTTCCTATCATCAGTTTTCTTAAAGTTCCCCTTCAGATGATCAAGAACATTCTCTGAGGCAACTGCTCCTACAGCGGGCCGTTTCTCTCTCGCCTGGTGTTCCGCACGATTATCCTGTGATTCAGACGACTTTGATTCTTTGTCAACATGCTTCGGACTTGTTGGCTTCCCTTTCTGCGATTGCCTATAATCATCGCCACCTGTCCTCGGAAGAGAGGTTCTTGCAACGGCAGGCGATTTAAAGAAGCGAATGGGAGAGGGCTGCACGGTAGCGGTGGTGGTGGCTGCATCTCCTGGTGAAGCTGGTACGGCTATCGCCCCGCCCGTGTCGCTCCCGCTGAGTAGACCGTACTTCTCCATGTACTTGCGACTGGCAAGCGACATGTTCACCGAAAAACTGCTGTCAGTGTGTCCTCCACCACCACCACCGGCCCTCTGACTCGCCTCCTCTCGGATACCCGTCAGCACTGTCCTCAGAAGCGGGTTAACCCCGGCTGATGATTTCCCTGGTGTTCTGTCGCTATGGAAACCTGGACAAACTCCTCCACCTATCGCAGATGATGATGATGCTGATGATTTACAGGGTGATTTCTCGCCGTAGAAGCCGGCTGAGAGCTTGGCGAGCTCGGCGTCGCTGAGATACTTCATGGCGATCGCGTTGGCCTCCATACTGACATCCGTCTGGTCGAAGGCGAAGTCAGCCAGTGAGATGTAGTTGATGTGTGGGTGTAGGTCTGGGCTCACGTTGTACAGAGATCTGCAAATGTAAAACATATTGGATAAAATAAAATAGTGATTTCAGTGCAAACTTTTTAAAGAGTGACTATACATAATACATAAACCATGGAGATTTAATATTGACATCAGTGTCTTTACTTTTGATTAACTAAAAAGTATGTATGCTAGCTACGCAATTGAACTGAATTGAATTGAATTGATTTCACATTTGCATAAAAACAAAAAATTATCTGAAGGTTTTTTCTCCTTCTCTCCAAAAAAATCAAACAGTAGATAAAATATCAATCACAAAAATTTATCCAGTACATCAAGGATAGCCATAGAGAGGTCTGGAAGAGCTTTAAGCAGGTCATCTGTTTTTTTTTTTTTTTTGTCTCCCTCCCTCAACTAAATTTGAGCAGTAGCTAATAAAGTGCTACAAACCTGTATAGAGATCGCTCATCAATAGTGACATCCCCACCACGAAGGTTAATTCCTAGCTTCTCGAGTTCATCTAGGGTAGCCATAGAGAGGTCTGGAAGAGCTCTTGGCAGGTCACGGTCAGAACCACCAGTATCTTCTCCACCATTCTGCTCTTGGTCTTCTGGATTCAACAGCTTCTGCACTTGACCCTAGGAAATATAGGGAAAAAAGAAATTATACATTATACTTTATACTCTTGTTATTCAGGACTGATTCAGAAAATACAATACTGTGGTGTATGGAAAACAAACTTTCTACAAAAATCAAAGTCTTGCACAGGTTAAAAATAAAAACATGACAGAAAGTTACACACAATTTTTACATCAATTTTGATTTATCAGAGTTGCAACAAAAACATTAACAAAATAAAATTGAAATTTGTATGACGATCAAAATATTTGTTATATCTTCTTTTTTTGATGAGTAAATGTTTGCTACATTATCCCTTGAAATGTTATATTAACATTAAATATTTGCTTCGCTTATTACAGGGTCCTGAAAATATTTGGACTGTGGGTCTAAGAAGAATGCATTTTAAACCATAATCTAAAAGTCTTGAACAAGTAAAGCTGACTTTTATCACACACAAAAAATGGTGAGTAAAATCTTATCTCACCAGGAGATTGTTGTAGAACTTCTTCTCGTCTCTATAGAAAAGACTAGGACTGGCCACGTTGCCTCTGTTCTCTCCCTTCGCTGAAGACTCTGGAAGACCACCATCCTCCATCCGTTGTCCTCCTCCTCCTTCTCTGCCTTCCTCTCTTCCCTCCATTTCCTCTCCTTCCGAACTTGAACTCTCTTCAGCCGAAGAACCAGAGGATGACTCAGAATCTGAGGAGTCCCTGTGTCGAGGACGCTTCACGTATGTGCTTGCGCTCTCCCCAAGGCCTGGGCTGCTGAGGTCTGCTCCAAAGGTGTAGGAAGAATCGTTGGTGTCTCTGTGTTCTGGTGTTGCATTGGGATCCCATGGATGGCTACATAAAAAAGGGTTATGAACACAAAATTGAGGAAGAAAGAAAACTCTTAGAATTCTCTCTAAGAACTAAAATGTGAGCAAAAAAGAAAAAAAAAAGAAAAGGAAATGGATAGATTACAAACAAAAAAGTTAGTAAGAAAGGTGAAAAGAACATAATTCTCCATATGAATTAAAATACAAGCCAATTCAGCTCACATAGTGTAGAAGGCTTAATTGATGCGTCTTTCCATCTGGGTATTGCATTTATAGGATCTCATAGATGGCTGCTTGAAAAAGGAAATTATTATTCCACAAATGAGCACGAGTAACCAACTGAAACATCTTATATTTCATGCTGGACAAGATTGAACAAATGACACAAAATTCATGCTTAGCCCACAACTTCCTTACCCAGAATGCGGTAAAGATTTCTCTGCAGTATCTGGACAGCTGGACATATCCACACCCTCAATGCTCTGGGTTTCATCTCGAGTCTGTTGCAAGATGTCGCTCGAAGGTCTCTGGTTCTCATTCCAAGTCAAAGGGACCTCAGAGGAACACCCATCTGTTCCCGCGCCGGCCCCGCTCTGACTCAAACTGCTACCTTGAGTCCCACCAGTAGAAGTTCCAGACTGCCTTGCTTGAACCGTTGCATGGTCACCACGGCTCCTCTTCGCAGGAGGGTGACAGGATGGTTGTGATGGAAAAGCACCTTCGTGTGGTGGTCCTGACCACAGCAAACTGTGTCCAGTGTTGACTGCCATGCTACACATGAGCGGACGAACACCCGATTGTGGGTTTCCAGGATGATTACTATTGTGGGCCATATGACGTCCATCTGTTGATGCTTCACCTGGGGTTGGACCGGGTGGTCCCATCTGTCTTTGGGCTGAACACCGTTGCTCCATTGACCCATGTGAGGTAGGGTTATCTGAAGCTTGACAAGGTGAATCAATGTGTCTGGGTGTGCCAGGATCGTACTGCGGATGCCCTGTGAACCATTGTCCCTGGTCCCCGTTTGTCCCTATTGTCCCTGGTGGTGGAGCAGAATGAGAATGAAGATGGACACCTGGTGGTGATGCTCCTGATGATTGAGAAGCATGGCTCTGCTTCCCGAATATTTGAGACGCCGGGCTATGGACAACATCTTGGTTTGCGTTAGCAGCTACATTTTGTGGTCCTTGTGGAGTTGCTGGTGGAGTAACTAGTCCAGCTGGCATCGAGACAACCTGCTGTGCTGCCTGCACTTGGAGGAGTAGCTTTATCTGCATGAGGACAAGAGAACAAATTATAACTAATAGTTTGTCATAAAACTTGAGTGAAATACAATTGTCGTAACATATATATAATGGAAATTTTATGTCGTGAACTAATAAAAGAATGTCAAACAATTAAACAAAAGTTCAGGAAGATTATCTTAACATATCAAAAGGGAAACTTTAGGATGTGAAACGATTGCAGAAAGGTTTTCAAATCACAATATTTACTATATCAATTTGAAAGATTATGACTACACTGCAGAGTTCTAAAAGAAAAATGCACCTGTTCTTGTAGCTGCTGAATCATCTCTTCCTGCTTCTTCAACTGCTCCGTCGTTCTGCAATCAAACCCAGGACTCCTCGCCCCAGATCGGCTACCAGAAGATGAGGGGTGCAGTGGTCCAGATGTCACTTGTCCTGAAGCTGCTTGCTGGCTTCCTAGAGCTACAGGGGCGGCTTGGTGGACATTCACACCTGGAAAAGACTCTCCTGAAGAAAGGTCATCCAGAGGAGTTCCCATCGGGCTGGCAATGCTAGCAAGAGTACCTTGAAAGGCACCTGTACTTGATACTGTCGCAGGACTACATGGAAGAGTTCCTGTAGAAGGTGAAGACGTTACAGGACTCCTATGACCGTTTACTGTTGGTTGAGAAACATGAAAGTGAGGTGGCTGGGGCACTTCAAGATGAGCATTTGGGCCTTGCTCAGGGCTTTGATTGTTTCCACTTGGAACCGAGGCAATAGAATGTCCAGTGGGACTACCAAAAGCTCTATTTGCCATGTGTACATCATGTTTGATTGTCATTGTTTGGGCAACATCGGTAGACTGTGACTGAAGGGTAGTAATGCTGGCATGACGGCTGATATGTTGGACAGACTGCATTACGATGCTTACATCCGCTACTGAATTGGAAGAGGCTATGTGCTGACTGTAAGAAAGAGATTGGACATCAACAACATCTGTCGCTTTACCCCTTTCATTTTGCTGCATATGCCTCTGCATTTGTTGCTCCTGTGCATGAGTTGCTTCATGTTCTACTGAATCTCCCTGTGAAGAACGAGAATGATGATGACTCTTTCTTCCTACACTTCTGTCCTTTAGTGACCTATCTCTATTAGAGTTTGCAGGCAGGGGTCTCTTCTCTCCCATTGCCTTCTCCGATCTGCTTCCAACCTCATGATGCCGTGTCGTTCCTGACAGTCTCTGAGAGTGCTCAGGTGATGGCCTTTCACCTGGAACACCCCTTTGGCTTCTGGGTAGGATGAATTGTTCGCTGGTGTCGTGCGGAGATCTTTGGTGCGGTGACCCAATCCTATCCGGATCATTGAGCGTCCGCAGAGGTCCCGGTCTATTCTGCCACTGCCCCAGTCCATGGGACTTGCTTCCTCGGAGTCGGACATCGTTCTCTCCTTGTGTCGGCGGAGTAGTTGAGGTTGCGGGAAGTCTCTGACGAACCTGACCCAGGTTCTCCTTGGCCCGCCTTCCAGGGACGTCACTCTGTCCCTGCAGCCTTGGCCTTGGCTTGGGAAGCCTGCTCTGCTTCTGCTTCATCTGGCTCATAGATTGCTGTTCCTGATTGTTGATCATTGGTTGTTGTTGTTGTTGGGCTTGGGCAGTTTTTGTAAAGCCACTTGGCTCACAAAAGCTGTCGGAGATGAATGATAGTTCGGGCACAGATGGCATCACAGAAGGACTCTGTACATGAAACAAATAATAGGCAAATGTAAATATGTAATTTATAACAATACAAAATTACAAATACCAATCTAAGATTACTGGAGAATAATTGTATATTTTGAATTTCTGCATTTTGCAATTTATCTTCCAAATTACTTATACAAAAAACAAAATAAATGAAAGCATAATTGATTATTTTCATTAATTCAAATAAAATTGATTTGATTATCTACAATGACATAAATCTTTGCTTACCTTTGCCAGCATGTACATGTATGTCAAAGACCATGTAAAATTAAGTGCAATATTCATAGAAAGATGGTATCGGACCGAAATTGTTGAAATGGAAATAACAGAATTCTGAGGGGTCCACAATCTACAAGTATTGCGTTTTAGTGCATATCTCTATTTCCACAAACGTTATTTATTAAAGTCTGTATGATTTTATTTATAATCTGCTTAGCTAGCTTTCCCAACACTTGTAAACTATATTTGGTTAATATGATGTTATACTTTTGGAAATATGTTTCGGAAATGAAAATAAACTTGTGAAATAGAATAACACCTGTTAACTATTTGTTTAAATGTACAATGTTATAATTTAAATTTTGGTGGAAATTAAAATAAGAAGTGAATGACCCACCTTGTCCATGATGGGCTTGGGGCTAGGCCTTGGAATGTGTTGGGACTCGTCTTCTCTCAGAGAGGGTGGCATGCCGGAACTGGAACCCCGTCTATTTGGCCCTGGGCCAGACCTGGGAGGACCAGACCTGGACTGATCCTGCTGAGCCATCTGGGCCAGGGCCTGCATGAACAGGGACTTGCTTGGACCGCTGCGGGCAGGGGTCAGTTCCATCTCCACTGGAGGCTTGCCCTTTGCACTGGCATGCTATAGTATAGGGATAGAACAGAAATAACTAGAATATTACTGAAAGTGATTAATACCCCTGCAGTACTGGTTTGTCGGAGGAGCATACAACAATGGTTATGAAGTGAAGAATCCACATTGTAAGATACACTGGTGATACTAATACTGTGTGAAATAAAAGTTCAGTTGAAATAAGGATGAATTAGATACACACACATATGTTTCCTTGTGGATAATTCACATAATTGGAGTGTGATAATGTTATTAAATAATTAACGTAATCTGTTTCCTCATTTCTCAGATTATTTACTTTATCAAATGAATTTTTCAGCACAATATTAACGAGACAGATTAAATCAATTGTGTTCCAACACCTATATACAAAAACAATGAAAATATATAGCAGGCACAAGTGATGAAAATCAGGCAAATCTCTCAATTTACTGTGTACAAGTTTACAAATTGACACAAAAACATTAGCATTAAAATATTTAACAGTCATTACACATTTCATTACACATTTCATAAAACTAAGTACAACATTTTCATTTATCCATTCAAGACTGGTCCACAAGACTCTTTTCTGCAGTCTATGGGAAAGTCCCACAATACAAGTCTACCTTGAAAACATGAAGGTTTTCCCTGCAACCGACCAGCATGAAGCAAGGGTCTTGGTCCTCTTTCACACTGCACTCGTAAAACAGGGGCTGACGGGATGTACATGTGAACAGCACCAGGAGAAAACCACGGCTGGAGGAATACACCCTGTATAGGGAAGAAAAAGAAACAGAAATGTCTACATACAGGCAAACCTGTGTATATTGACAACCTAGGGAAAAGAGAAAGGTGGCCATTGTAGTCAGGTGACCGCTTTTGACCGGTTCTGTAACCATGTTTTTCTCTGTAGGGGAATATTTTTGGTGGCGACTACAAGCAGGTTTCAGTATAGTCAGGTGGCCACTAATATGTTTGATGGTAATATCAAATAATTAATTTACTTAAATGGACATTTCTCATACAGTTCAGGGCTTTATTTGTTCACCATTTTGGGAAAAGACAGAAATGAAGTATCTATGAAGTATCGAAAATTGAACAGGATGCGCAAAATTGCTAGTCATTTGAACGATATTGCCGACGGAAATGCACACAAAGTTAGGCCGACACTCTCGGGGAGACTTCAGATGTATATCTGTATGATCGAGCTGATCAGCCAGTGCATTCTAAAAGTGGCTCAAAATACGTATTTTGGTTATTTGCACCATGTTTAAATGTTTTGATATTCTACTTACATGATTGCATGGCGTTTAAAAGCTGAACAGAAAAAAACTGAGCCCCAAAGCAATGCAAACAACTACTAAAATAATCGGTAAATAACAACTACATGTATAATACATAACAGATCGCGGATGAATCCGGCGTATGAAACAAAGACCCGTACACGAGCGAATATGCGTGAAACATGCCAGCAGTGCAGCGGCCCGAAAACTTGCTGCTACCGGTACCGTAACTACTTCAACCTTCCCTCACGAACGTGCTTTGGAAATTTATCGATATATTCAGCCCAGTTTTTCATTGTTTTGGGGGTATTTTTAAAAATCTGTTCAGCTTTCAAATGCCATGTTATCATGTAAGTAGACTACCAAAATTGTGTTGATCACAAAAAGGCTAATTTATAGCCACTTTTTGAAGGCTCTCACCAAGAAGATCATACATATTTTCATGTGATGTTTCCCCGTGACTGGCCGGCTGAGTTCTGTGAATGTGTGGCGCGATGCTGAACAAACGATCGATTTCTAGGCCCAATTCACTTCGGAAAAAATACTTTTCTTGCGAAACTTAGTTAATTCTGAATAGTCTGTAACTGTTTTTCTGTAAAGGTTGATATGTGCATGCCTCAAAGCGTCAACATTGTTAATATTATTGGCATATAAAACAAGAAAGATAAGTCTACAACGCTGCATTTTTTTCAGAGCAAATTGCAATATTATTTTTTTCCGAGATCCGATCCGATCCGAGAATCTCGTTAGCGATTTTGAATTCTACCGATCCGAGATCGATCCGGGATTTTTTCTTTACCTAACAGCATTAGATTTTATACATCCATCAGATAGAGTTGATAAGCCAACCCTTAGTTATGATTTGGACAAACATCAACCATTAAGGATGAACATTTTATCGGATCAGAATCAGATCATGTAGTGTGCAATTGGCTTCACGTACCTTTCTTGTATGCCGCTACTCTTGATGTATCGCAGACAAGCTGACCACACAATGGGATTGGTGAGTTGGGTAACACCGCTTAGCCAACTGGAAAATATAACGTGTAAAAATAATGCGATTGATTAAAGTGTGAGAAAAAGCACTGAAAACATCTGATAAAATTCATTCCAGAATGAGCCAGTTCAGCATAAATAAAAAACTGTACATTTTTTTGTAAATGGCAAATTAAGAATGCTACAAAATTTAACACCAGACTAGATATTCAATCAAGAGGTATTACATATTGATGTCCCAGCATATGTCCTTCAAGGGGTGGTCATATATACGTTAGTGGACGTAGTTGAACGCAGTTGAACGTACCGGCATCCGTACCCTACGGTAGCTGTCCATAATGCTAACTTGGTATTAACCTGGGGAAGCCATAATCTTCAATTGAATTTTTGGACATGTTCAACGTAGTTTAACCTAGTTTAACGTACTTGCACCACGTCTGACCCACGGTAATCTACCCTACGGCTCACTACGTCCACTAATGTATATGTGATCACCACTTCAGGCTTCAGCAAGGCATTCAATCCACATTATACCCAGGGAGGAAATAGGTGCATGGTTGGTAAGTTAATTCGTCTGTAGTGCTCTTGCAGAGCAGCTCAGGCAAGTATGCTCCCCAGGGAGCTGAGATGGTACACAAGATAATTGTACGTTTTTTAACTGCACCTTATGACTAAGGATAACATTCATGCGCCTCTGAATAGTGCACCTAGCAATGAAGGTGAACAAATGAATGACAGGTTTTGACAGCAATGAGAATAATCAGGGCGAGAAAAACTAGCACAGGCCCGCTGGCCCTAGGCCACATGAAATGCACTCCGGCCACTAAAATGTAATTAGTGCAAAATTTTACTTGACCAAATGGGCAACCAAATATATCAGGATTTTGTCATGTATATCATTGTTTGGGGCCACCAGTTTCAGGTTTTGGGCAACCAAAATGTGAGAAATCTTGATTTTACTTGCTCGACTTGGCCCTGGGCCACAAGATTACAAAGTTAATTTCAAACATTGGAAACTTGGAAACTTGGAAACTTACATTCCAACCAGTGGTAACGTGCTGGTTTTAGGGTCACTCTCGAGCAGCAGCAAGAGTTTCCTTGTTTCGTCCATAGTGATAAACCTGGTGAAAATAATAAAAAACAACTTTCTCATACAGTTCAGGGCTTTTATTTTTCCTCA
Source organism: Echinarachnius parma (assembly GCA_037951105.1). Lineage (NCBI taxonomy): Eukaryota > Metazoa > Echinodermata > Echinoidea > Clypeasteroida > Echinarachniidae > Echinarachnius > Echinarachnius parma. The sequence goes on from JBAMJV010006143.1 coordinate 21,109, forward strand.
TTTTTGGGGGAGTCAGAAATGAAGCAAGTCTCTATGACTTTATACATCTGTTTGACAGAGATGATGTGTCAGCCCTGGATAATGCAAGTGTGATTGACTTGTGCATATTTATTTATTTGTTGTGAATGAGAAATTAACTTGATAAAAACTAGATAGATCTTCCACTGCATGCAGTCAAAATGGAAGCCTCCGCCATTTCACAATTTTGATAAGCCAATGACCATTGACCTTTAACCTCCTAATCATGGCTCCTTACTAAGTATTATTGTCTTCCATCAAACGGAATCAGAATCTAACCAGAATCTAATCAAAATCTAACCAGTTTATTGGCTCTTTATGATACATACATATACCAAGATTGGTAATAATCTGTCCATTGGTTCTTGATATATCGCGATACCAAGCTATTTTAGCATATTATGAGCCCTCTGACTTTTAATCTCATGACCCCAAAATCCAATCATATAATTGGCTCTTCAAAATACGTACATGTACCAAGTTTGGTGGAAATCCGTCAAACGGTTCTCGAGATATATACAGCGATAAGAGAACGGGATATACATACGTACAGATGGACGGACAACCCGAAAACATAATTCCTCCAGCTACTTCGTTGCTGAGGCATAAAAACAATATAAAATTTTGAACAACTGCTCTCACCCAGTTTTGTATGTTCCCTGGACATCACTCAGTGATAGAGGTCCCATCAGGTTCCGAGCCAGAGCCGTTGGTATGAGTGGGATGGGCTTGATCGGCGATGCAGCAAACTTGGTTGCCATGGTAACAGCACCAAAGTGGAGGCTGAAGGTGATGTCGTCTGCGTTGCTATAGCAACGACACAGGATGCGGAGTGCCAGGCGATGGGAGGGGTCTACTGAGCCATGGCTGCTGCAATTGGTCTCCAGGAACTGGGAGAAAAGATATGAATAGGAGAAGAGTGAGGTTTACCCCATTCAGGACTGGTCCCCAAAATACTCAGTTTGGGCTATCTGGAGAATACAACCAATCAATCAATCAATCACCCAAGCAAGCAATGAATCAATGAATCAATGCATCGATGAATGAATGAATGAATGAATGAATGAACGAATGAATGAATGAATGAATGAATGAATCAATCAATCAAATGAATGAATGAATGAATGAATGAATCAATCAATCAATCAAGCAAACAATCAAACAGGAAATTAGCTAAGAAACTAACAAGTTGCAAACAAACAAACCTTGAAGGAGTTGTTGAAACCCCGAGTGGTATGGGTGGCTGAGATGTAAGCGAATAGTGAGCAGAACCAGAATTGTATCATATACAAGTCAGAACAGCAGGAATTAATATGCTTTATAAAAAAAACATAACAATACAAAAAGAAAGAAAAAATACAAACCAAATAAACAAACCTTGAAGGAGTTTATAAAATCCTGGGTGGTGTGGGTGGCTGAGATGTCAGCTTCTCCTAGTAGGATGGTGAGTGGAACGAGGAAATCGCCAGGTAGCTTTGCTGTGGGTAGGCGGGCCCCTCGACCGGGAACATCCCGCCCTGGATCAAACCTATCCAACAAGATGGTGATCCCCTCTTCATCTGAAATGGAATTTATGGAAAGAAGAAAACATGTCAACCCAAATCTGACATAGACTTATTATCAAACTTGAGAAGTACTTGAGAGATGATATTGTATCGTAATAGGTACTATTGAAATAAAATTTGTTATATTATTCACATATAAATAAAGAAAAAACAGAATTATTTGTGTTTTTCTTTAAATTCAAGATAAAAAGAAACATAATTCAGAGCTCGACTTATTATCAAGAGATCACAGTGGTTGTTACTTAAATAAATTGCAGGTTAAGTATCCTTTTGCTTTGTATATATCAGAGCAACATTCTAACAAGCACGGATATTGTAAAAAATAATCATATTATATGCCTTCGTTTGAATGCATACTATAAGATCCTAGAGGAATTACTGAAGGTGGGTAGGGGAGAGAGGTATAAGTCATTAAAAGATCTGGGTAATTCCAAGCAAATGTGGACAAAATGTTATAGAGTGGAAACTTGAAACCATAAAATTACCCTTTGTGGCATTTGAGTCTTTTAAATATTTATGTTCTCATTATTATAAGTACTGAAATGCTTGCAGTAGCCCTATGAATTTTCGCCGGATTCAAATGAATTCGAGGAAATTTGGCAACACCGTATTCTGTTTTGAATTGCCCACATACTATTTAGACAGTTACACTGAGTGAATATATATATAGTATAAGACACAAATCTTATTGATAGAAGCGGGAGGGTAAAATAATTATTCAAAATAAAGATGATTCTTTAGCTGGAGTATTAATCACACACCTGCATCTACTGTCACAGCTCCAACCAGGAAGCCAGTGTAGGGGTGACTCTCGGCTTGCTGGGCGTGGCGGTGGGCCAGTCTCACTGCAGCTTCAGATACACTCAGAGAGATGTTCCTATTAAGAAGATTCACAAAATGTCAGAATAGTAGATTACCAACGACAAATGCAATGATTAACATTTTGCGTGCTGCACATCAAAAAGCAATCTCGTATACATGAAGATTGGAGAGAACATTGTCTAAATAAACAGTTAAGAGAGCGAAACTAAAGGACCCAATTATTTGAACTTTTGTTTTGTGCAGCAACATGTTCCCCCTGAGAAAAAATTGTGGTAAATCATGATACTACAATATGATGACACACACAGTACCCCGGGGTACCGTTGTACCCCGGGGTACTGCATTGTGTAGCGCCATCTTGTGTGCATCCGAAGTACAACCGAACTGCAGCTATTGCGTTGTGCATGCAGTGCAGTGCACGCTTGTATGCACGCTATACCCAGGGTACAGCCCTAAAAAAAAAAAAAAAAAAATTAAAACAAAATGGTGGATTTCCGTTTGGTACCCCAGGGTACCATTTATGTCATCATGATAGGTTGTTACTGATTTAACATGTAGCATTTTCCCCCTTTTCGTTTTGCCAATCAATGAAAATGACAGCTAAATGCCATATAAAATCTTATTTTTTTGACTTGAAAAAAAAAAATCAATCTGTGTTCAATGTGGTAATTTGCTGTATGTTCTCCTTATTACAAACTTATACTTGACATACTCACCTGTTATGTGTCATATGGAGCAGCGTTGAAGCTCCCATGGGGGTCTGATCCCTGTTAGGACAAATAAAACAAAGGGTGATAACAGATTTAGTTTGTATGTTTTTTTTTAAATTTTAGACATTGATATTTTAATCTTGCAGAAACCAGGGAAAGCTATGTAAAGTGAAGGCATTTGTAGTTAGAACTACCTGTCAAAATAGCCCTAGAATTAACAATGGAATTAATGCAGCATTGGTATTCAAGTCAATCTGGACACAAACAAAATCTGATTTTGTACATGAGGTTCAATGGTCCTGAATCTTTGTCTATCTTACAAAAATGTTTTATGTTGCTTCAACTATTCCCTTGATTTTAATTTGAACAAATCAATTTAGATTTCCTCCTTAATCAGATTAAACATAAACAAATAAAATCTTTCTTTTTACCAGAGGACATTCTTGGTGAGAGGGAATCTGAACATGTTGTGCTCTCCTGGTCCTGGATGCTGTTGTCTACCAGAGGCAGAGGGCGCATGTTGCCTCTTTGCTATTGGGAAGTATGCCGACTCAAATGGGGCAGCCTGTTGTATGGGGCGAATACTCTTCATCTTCGCTGTGAAGCCTGTAATTCTGTAAATAAAATTGATAAAATTTAACAACTGAAGTAATTTTTACACATTCCAGTATGAAGAACTATCAAGCTGAAAAATTAGTTTGCATTAAACTCATGCAAATTATGTATTCGGGGGGCTTTTTGGTATTTTAGGGGCTAATGTTAGAAAGTAAGCAATGGAGGAATTGATTCCTAGATCAGCTAGAAATAAAGAGGTTAAACTTTGTACTTAAATGATCATAAATGATAATAAAAAAAGTAAAAAAACACATTTTAATAAATCATTAAATTGAAATAATAATTTGTTGATAAATAATACAATTATTTTGTTTTCTTTCGGGAGTTTTGCCTCCAGTGAATCTAGCTCATCTTCTCTTTATATCCAGACATACCAACTTCCAAGCCTTTTCCCTATAGTATTACAGTCTTAGATTGTGTTATTTTCATGATTGCTCTAACTGACAGCAAGTTTACATGGGTGCCGCGATGTGAAAATCATACTTAGAATAGACTTAGTTACCATTTTAAAGGGATTTAGTAACATTGTCCAAATCCTCAAAACTTACTTGGAAGTTGGAACTCTAGTGGTTCTCTCATACAAACCTTGTCATATTCATAATAATTAACAATAAAACTAAAAGCACGGGACAGGTTTTGGTTTTTCAAATTTTCATTTTGTTCAAAAGATATTTACAATTGAAGTGTTCAGATGTTAAACTGTCTACGGGATAATTCAAGCCATGTACAAAGTACGTCAAGTTAGTAAGTGTTATGCCTATGAGTATGAGTTAGTGTTGTTGATTTTGGCAACAGGGACTCGCGATAATTTTTCGGGCAAGTCCCGGGTACCCAAAATTTACCCATTTGTTGATTACACGATCGGCATGTCACGCCAGCTGGGAAAACATGTTCATTCAAGTGACAAAAATTTAGCGCATTTATGACAATAAATCATCTTCTAAAATACAGAAAATTCGTAAATTATAGTTTTAGCATTTCTGACATGATTTTAACGGAATTATGGTAACATGCTGTTCAAATTTACCTCGATTACAAAATTTCTGACAAGAATAGGACATTAATGATCTCGGTGACCGATCGTATCTTCAACACACACTTCGCCGAATATGATTGTCATCGCGCCACTATTTTTGGCTATTTTCTGCCGACGAGCGATTATCATTGTGTACATGCAATAAATCGATGACTCCCGATGTGTTGAAGATACGATCGGTCACCGAGATCATTAATGTCCTATTCTCGTCAGAAATTTCGTAATCGAGGTAAATTTGAACAGAAAATGCTAAAACTATAATTCATTTACGAATTTGCTGTATTTTATTTTTTTTTTATTGCCATAAATGCGCCGCATTTTTGTCACTTGAATGAACATGAATCATGATAACTCTTGCGTTCAATGAGGGGACTTGCTTTTTTTGGGGGAAATCGAGTATCGATTTTTGCGCCCGGGACTCAACATTTTTCGGCGGGACCCGGGTACCCGGGGTTAGGGTTAGTATGAGGGTTAGTATGAGCATTAATATGAGTTGTATTAAACTTCACCCCTGGACTATGTTTCAAGTTTTCAAGTTTTCAAGTTTATTTTATTTATCTTTCTTATATAACACACATTACAAATATGACATGAACATAACAAAATTGACAGAATACGGCGTTACAATAGAAAGATGAGGTGACCTAGGTTGAAAGCAAAGCTTGTGGAATTAAGGTCCCTCGTGAGTTGCTTATGAGTATGTCAAGATAGACAAACTCGTCAAATAGAAACACTGAATACATTAAAATGCTTACAAAAAAATAAAGCTAAACTAATGAACTGAGAAAAAAATATATAAACATAAATATGTGTGATAAAAATAAAAACTACTGACTACTAAATAATGGCTATTTACAGGAAAAGCAGGAAAATACCACGAGTAACAGGACAAAAGACACGATAGAGCGAGAAAGAGGGGCAAACAAACTAGACTGAAAACACACACAAAACAATACAAGACAGGAGATGATTTGAGAAACAGGAGTAGAATTAGAAGTATGCATACCTATATACTGTAGCAGATAATTTTCTCACATTTTACCTAATAAGAATCAAAACTATCAATCTAGGCAATATCGACTCAAGAAAAGTAACTTCAACTTGCGCTTAAAAACATAAATACTGACTGATTGTGCTATTCTTGGTTCAAGGGAATTCCAAAACCTAGGTCCAGTGGACCCCAGTGTCGTCAGGGCGAATTGTGTTCTAACAAGAGGTAAATGATATGCTTTTGCGTGTCGTGTAGAATAATTATGAACTTGGTTATTTTTCTTAAATATCCTGGCTAAGGCTACTGGCAGTAGACCTGCATTTAGTTCATACATAAGAGCTCCTAATTGTAAATAATAAATATCTTCAACTTTCAAAACACTACTATTATTAAAAAGGACATCAGTATGTGCTAAATAGTGAGAATTACAAACAATTCTTATTACTCTTTTCTGTACTAATAGTAATTTTTCCACTTGGGATTTTAACGAGTTACCCCAAGCTAGTACACCATAGTTTAGATATGGCAGAATTAAAGTTGTATACAACATACGTAAAATACTTTGAGGAAACACAGATTTCAATTTATAAATTACACCAGTATTTCTTGACAACAATCTACAAAGTTGACCAATATGGTACTTCCAATTTAAATCTTCATCGATATACAAGCCAAGAAATTTAAAAGTAGGTACCCTTTCAATTTCAACACCATTGAACATTACATTTCCAGGCAATATACTCAGGGAATTACTAAAAAGCATATAGTTAGTTTTTTTTAGATTTAAAGACAACTTATTTGCGTGAATCCACAAAGTCACATTAGTCAACTCAGAGTTTACAGTCTGCAAAAGAGTTTGAGGGTTTTTGTGAGAAAAAAATACACTTGAGTCATCTGCAAATAAAATGAATGATAACATCTTTGAGGAAAGCTGAAAGTCGTTTATATACACAATAAACAAAAGCGGGCCTAGAAGGGATCCCTGTGGTACCCCACAGGTGACACCCCGCATACTTGAATCAATTCCATTCAAAGAAACAAACTGTTTCCTATCTATTAAGTAGCTCCTAAACCAATCTAATGCTCTTCCCCTTACACCGTAATGGCCCAGTTTATATAATAAAATATCATGATTAACAGTATCAAAAGCTTTAGAGTAGTCTAAAAAGACACCAACAGTATGCATGCGATTATCTAAGGCACTGGATATCTTTTCCACTAAATGTAAAATTGCATGAGTTGTTGTGTGTTTTTCACGAAAACCAAACTGAAAATTAGACAAAATATTAGCGTTCATCAAAAATGTTATTGTCCGGGTATACATTAACTTTTCAAGAATTTTAGAAAATGAAGTTAACAAAGAAATAGGACGATAATTATTTAACATAAGGGCATCACCCTTTTTAAAAATTGGCACAACCTTTGCAATTTTCATTCTCATGGGTACAACACCAGTAGTTATTGATAAATTAAATATATGTATGAGAGGTTGTACAATACCAACAATTACATTTTTTACCAACTCATTTGTTACATGGTCACAACCTGGACTTTTCTTATTCTTCAAGGAATGTACAATATCAAGCAATTCTTCAACAGTTACTGGCATTACAAACAAACTATTATGATTAGGGTTTCCTAAAAAAGATTGAAATGTTTTTTGAGACTCAGGAATAACACGTGACAAATTATGGCCAATATTACAAAAATATTCATTAAATTTGTCTACAATAACATCCGGATCATCAATTACATTCCCATCAATATTTATTTTACTTACACCAGACGCTTTATGATTTGGCTTAAAAACATTCCTTATCACTTTCCATGTCCCTTTAATATTATTATGTGTCGCCTGAAATTGAGCAAGATAATACTGCTTCTTTGCAGCACGTAAAACGGAAGTAAGAGTATTTCGATAATTACTATATTTCCTTTGAGAAGACTGAGACTTACTAATCTTATACTTATAGTACAACTTATTTTTCCTATTTATTGACCTCAATATAGAATTAGTAATCCATGGCAACCGAGGAGTTGTTTTACGATTTCTACTATTACATTTACATAAGGGTACATTTGTATCATACAACAAAAAGAATATATTCAAAAATGTATTATATGAGCTATCAACATCATAATCTTGTAATACCTCACTCCAATCAGTTGCTAGTAACTCGTCTCTCAATTTAGCAATTCTGGTAGGATTACTTCTCCTAACATATCTATTATTTAAAATATTACAAAAACTTCTACCAAAGGACACCTTCGCATATACTGGGAAGTGGTCGGACAAATCTGAAATTATAATACCCGCATCTGGGATAGGTCGTACATTAGTAAAGATGTTATCAATGAGAGTAGAAGAAGTGTCCGTAACCCTAGTAGGTTTAGTAATTAAAGGCAATAAAGAGAAAGATACACACATATTCAAAAAGTCACACACGTTTACATTCTCATCGTGCTGGAGAAGATTAATGTTATAATCACCCATAACAAAAACTGTTTTATTTAAAAATATTGAATTTGACAACACAGATTGCATTTCATTAATAAACAAATTCACATTACCTTGTGGCGGTCTATAAACGACCCCAATTATAACATTCCGCCTGCCAGGAATAAGCAGTTCTACAAAAACACTTTCCATTAAATCATTCATTACATTAACTTCATGTAAGACTTGGTAATTTAACTGCGTGGGGACATACAGCGCGACTCCTCCTCCCCTTCTATCTTGTCGATTATTCACAATTAAATTTTTCCCTGGAAGAGAAAACACATTTCCTTCACTTTCATTTGATAACCAAGTTTCAGATATTCCTATAATCATAGAACTATAGCACATGTTCTGCAAAAATACATTTAATTTATCAAAGTTTGCTTGCATACTACGAACATTAAAATGAAGCAGAGAGAGATCGTTATCACCAGAACTAACCATCTTCTGAGAGAATTTGGTTTCTGTACAGTAGTTACAGTGACTTATGACTGCACCATTGCCTTCACCAAGGTCATACTCTAATGAGTCTGCGCTAGATTCAAGATAGTTACATATATCATCATCGTTTGTACCCATAATTTACGGATTCATACCTGCATGGAGTGCAATATAACTGAAAATAAATGACATAGAAAGGCAGCCTACTACGTGCAAAAGAAAAGAACATATATATGAACAACAAACATGTTTGGTTATACTTATAAATATACATAATAGGCATAGAAAGAACAGGATAAAACACAGAAAAGGTGAGAGAAAAATTGGCAGAGTGGAAAAGATAATAGAAATGAAACAAGCAGTAGAACACTGTAACATGTTAACTGCCAGCCAGACAAAAGGCCATGAGAAATGTTGTATGAATAATGTTGGATCAGATGAAGAGAAAAGAGAATATAATATAAGGGCGTAAACAAAAAAGAAAAAGACAGAGCAAAAGGAAGCATAATACTGTGCAGAGCAAGATGTATCGATCACAGTTTAGCAATATCTGCCTCACATGTGACCAACTTCTTGATGAAACCGCCATGCGAGTCCTTCATGCCAGCAAAGATGCGGCCATCAATGCTCCACGCCCTCAGGACTTTTTCGGTGTGACGCACCGTGTGATAAAGTTTTTGGTTCGCTGCCGTCAAGTCCTCGTTTATATACACACCTGTCCCCTTCAGCTTGGAGCGGGCTTGTGTGAACTGTGCGCGTGTACGGTAGGATCCGAACTGAACAACTATGGGCCGATCCTTCGACCGGTCCACTGCTGTCCCATTGCCGCCTCCAGCCGAAACGCGGTACGACCGGTCGATGTCAGCTGCGGTGATCTTAAACCCCAGCTGATCGGCCAGCCGACAGATTTCGTCATCCGTCGACTCCTGTGGGCGCTCCTTGACGCCATGGATGCGGAGGTTGTTGCGCCGAGAGTGCTGCTCCTGGATGTCGGCCTTCCGCTCCAGACGGGAAACAGCATCCCGGCAACTTTCCTCTGATTTTGTGAGGCGTTTTATCTCCTCCGTTTGTGCCCGAACCTGCCCCTCAAGCTCCAGTACCCTCCCTTCCTGCTCCTCCAGACGAGTGACTAGGCCAGCGACCGCTTCTTTCACAGCCTTTTTAACCGCGATCTCCACGATATTTGACAGGAGATCGCTGTGTTCCAGCTCGATGATTACAAGGCGAGCAACCTCTGCGGGTGTGTTCTTAGGAGGCATGGTTAAGGAGCTATGGACCGTGAGGCGGGACTAGTAGAGTAGTAGAAATGGCTGCACTACAGAAACAAATGCACTACACAAGGTCAAGGCTAGTGAAGAGGGCTAGTGAAAATTTATGGAGCATTAAAACACCAAAGCATTGAGGCACAATTAAGAGTCAAAATACACACACATCCATGTGATAAGGCCCAACAATCAGTACATACAGGTCATGGCTGCATGTCAAAGTAAGCTGCACATGGTACATGTACTAACGCGAAAGTTAACAGGTGGTACAGTGTAAAGTGGCCATGTGCATACCCAGGGAAACTTGGCTCCCTAAAAAATACTTTTGATGAGGCTGACAGTAAACAAACAAAGGTCAAATGACACTACATCATTCCTCAGCTTAGCCTAGCAAACAGAGGCTACAAAGTTCATGACCTCCAGGTCCAACTAAAGATAAATATCTAGGTTATGATGTAAAGCACTGCATGCACTGCAAAGGTGAATAACAGTAATCTACATGTGTTCATGTTCATTCAAGTGACAAAAATGCGGCGCATTTATGGCAATAAAAAAAAAATAAAATACAGCAAATTCGTAAATGAATTATAGTTTTAGCATTTTCTGTTCAAATTTACCTCGATTACGAAATTTCTGACGAGAATAGGACATTAATGATCTCGGTGACCGATCGTATCTTCAACACATCGGGAGTCATCGATTTATTGCATGTACACAATAGTCACCCCTGGACTATGGGACTTCAAGTAGCATTTATCAGCATATTATACAATTTTCTCATATTAAAAAAAAGTGGTTACCGTACTGACTGGCGTAATCGCCGCAGCCGCGTCAAGGCCGCAGGCCGACTTTGAGCAATGAAATTAATAAATTAAAAAAAGTGGGGGAAAAGTGCGCTAGGGAAACTGGCAACAAAAAAAGCGGGAATAACGGCCGAAAACCAGAAAAATCGACAGGGAAAATCAGCAAAAAGGGTGAGAAACTGTTCTAGGCCAGGTTAAACTTATACAATTTGGCTTTGTATGTTTGTATCATGCAATACAATACAGTGCAGTATACACTTTAGTCCCACACAACATGAGGAAATGTCTTGTTTTGGGGCCATTTCAAAAGTCAAAATTTGACTATCGCCGTGTAAGCGCCGCACCCGGTCAGTACGGTAGTCAAAAATTATCTTATGAATATTCATGAGTAGCAATGTGTTACTGCTCATGAATATACATGACCTAATTTTTTACTAGTCATTTTTTGAATACCATACTGACCGGCGTAATCGCCGCATACTTTTTCCTTGAAAAAAACCCTGCAAAGTTGGGGTGCGGCGCGTATGCGGCGATAGTCAAATTTTGACTTTTGACAGGCCCCAAAACAACACATTTCCGCATGTGTGGGACTAAAATTTATACTGCACTGTATTGTATTGCGTGATAAAAACATACAAAACCAAATTGTATATAGTTTACCTTGGCCTAGAACGGTTTCTCACCTTTTTTGCTGATATTTGCTAAATCCGATACGTTTTTAACTTTGAAGTTACGATATTAATGAAACAAACTCCCACTACTAGCGCCGCGCTTGCCTGTCATTTACTGTACTGATTTAGACGTACACGCCGATGTGTTTTTGGTATGATGCAGCGTGCGCGTGATACGTACGGCATTGCACAGTAATACGGGGTTCTCTGTAGTACAGTACAGTAGGGGTACGGTAGAGTTCGGTTATTTTGATCGAGTATTCGAGTTCAATTCAGTACCACTTCAATGGTACATCGTATGCAGCAATACTCGACTCGTAGCTTGCAGTGCTAGTGGCAGTTTTATTGTTTTATTGTCGCCAGTTTCCCTAGCGCACTTTTCTCCCACTTTTTTTATTTATTCATTTCATTGCTCAAAGTCGGCATGCGGCCTTTATGCGGCTGCAGCGATTACGCCAGTCAGTACGGTATGAGAAAATTATATACGTTGCTAAATTTTCCTTCAAGTAGTAAACACAAATGGGCACGCGCCTAGGCCAGTGTGATTCCCATGACACTACAGGGTGTTAAAAAAATAAAAATAAAAATAAATATATAAACGAAAGGCGAACTAATACATATACAGCTTTGGTTTCTTCCAATATTTAAATAATGCAAAGAATAATCATAAATGATTGAGAAGGAAGAATAATAGGCGTAGAATAATAGGCGTAGCTTATACAAGCGAAAAGTGAACTAATACATACAGATTATATTATATATTTTTTCTTTTTCCGGAGCACCGGGTTCCGACCGTTGCAAGTCGATCGGAACCCGGTTTATAAAATATCCGTAATGACTCAGCCTTAGTGAAAACTTACCAATTTTCTCTATCTTCATATCAGCGTGTCGCAATCCAATTTCGTTCCGTACAAGGTATTAACCCGTAACCGGAAGTATCGTTATATACAAGTGCGCGCGATCGCGAGGCACAGACTAAACTTGAATTCCATAAAAAGAAATTAAAATTTATGTAAATTTATGCAAATTTGAAGGGCCTCATTTGCATAAATGTGAAATAGAGCGTTACGTATGGGACAATTATAAAAATTCATAAAAAATCAAAGGGAATGATATGATATTTTATACATGACCACTCTATCATCCGTATAAATTTGACACAAACATTAAGTCATGACCTAATTAATTATGCAAATTAGGTTATGTCTTAGCATGAAATGTCCCATACGTAACAAAATGAGGAACCTTTTTTCATTTTTTTCAAATAATTTAATAATTATTCTAGTGCAACTTTGGGAAGTTCTAATTTATGCATTTTAAAAGTAAAATACTATAATAAGCTGGGAAATTTTCATTAGACCTTTGTTTTATTAGAAAATTAGAATTTATAGAAAGTGTTACGTATGGGACAATGTGTTACGTATGGGACATAATTCACATACAAAGTCAATGTAGCTGCTGGGAGCCTTTGTGACAGATAGGCAAATATTCATTTTGGAGTGATATTATCATGATATATCAATGTTAATGAGTATAGAGAAAGTAATTAGGTCCATAAACCTTTTTTTAGATGTGGAGCCATTTAAGTAAAAACAATATTTTAGGCTCGGCAGCCATTTTTTAAAGATAATTAGCTAATTTGCATATTCATTAATTACGCCAAGATGTCTACTTGTATTCAGAAATGTAGTGTGAAATGTTCCAACATTTCATTTAAGGTATTTGGGGCAAATGAAGCCATTTCTGCTTCTCATTGGCATTTATCACTTAAGCAAAGCCCTGAAATCCAAGATGGCTGCCCCTAATTTGCATATTTATGAATATTACTGTTAAACAGTGGCTTACAAACACACAAAATGTATTAATTTGATTTAATCATGTCCTAATATGTATTTCAGATTTGTTAACTCACTTTGACTCCAAAAACATTATACAAAGCATATATGATTTGCATAATTAAGATATTTACCTAATTTGCATATCCCCAAATTCCTGTAAAATGGTAGATACTGATCTAGGAACGCCAAATTAATGAGTGATACCTCTTTTATAGGGTTTTAAGGGATGACATAACCATTTCTGATACTTATTTAGACCAATCAATCATCATGGCAACTCGTTATTTTTACCAAATACCCTCAATTTTCCTTAAAAATTGATTTCCCTACATTAAACGAATGGGGACAAAATGTCCCATACGTAACTGTCCCATACGTAACACGTCTTTACCCAAATTAATTAGAGCCTGTACGAAAAGCGTTCTTCGGAATGAAATGAAACTTTGCCTTGATAAACCTGAGCAATGTACCTTCTACCACATTGAATTACAACCTGTCCTCTAAATTACTTTCACAGAGTTTTCAACTTAAAAATTATTTATAAAAAAGCTCATTTCTTCTGGTCCCATACGTAACGCCATACATTTTATATAATAAAATAATATTGCAAAGGTCAAAGGTCACCATCTTTACCAAGGTTATTCTTCTTATAAATACCAGTAATGGAGATGGTAAAAGAATAAAATCAAAGTCCCTCTACAGTATTTTTTTTGGGGTGAAAGTCTCTGAAATGTCCCATACGTAACACGCGCGTTATCTTGGACTTGCCCTAACATGTCTCTAACACGGTTTCTCTGTATCGGAGCACCCGTACATTATTACCGAGAGTGCGGACTGGAAGTCAATCGCGGCACGACAGTCTGAGAATCAACACCGCGTAGTTCTAAGCGATTGGAAACCGGCATTAGAAACTGGGAAAATACTACTTTTGGAACCAGTTTTAGGGGAAAACCAACGAATTGTACCCAAGGGGGGGCCCAAAGAATCTGTGCGACTGATCAAGAGTTGTTTTTTAATTTTAGTAGTTTTTCATCAATTTTTTCTAACCCATTCAATTTAAAGTATACAATATATAGCCATGTACATGCACATCTACAATGTATTGTAAATGGTCCTGATAGGACCATTTACTGCTCACAGTGGTAAAAATCTACGGGACACAATTTGAACTACAAACAGAGAGAAAAGAACAGCATATCTAAAGTAAAAAATTGCATACCTAGATTGAAGCTGATTTTATGATTTATTGTACAAAATTTCATTTTCAAAATGATAAGTCATACTTACAAAAATCGTCATATAAGTTCCATTTCTTTCTCTTCCTGCTCGATGTCCCATCGTAAACAAAGAAAGCCCGCCCGCAACATGCGGAGGCCGCTTATTATTGTCCAAAACAAGCCAACTCGCGATCTGCAAGCATGCCCGCCGTATCCGATTTCGGATACGCCGTATCAGAATTCGGATACGCCGTGTCAGAATTCGGATACGGTAACACGTGTGGTGTGGGAAGCTTGCGGGAAATACATGACAGTCATCCAGATAGCAGCAACACTTTCGAGAGGGATCACGACTGAGATTTTCTCAGTCTTTTTATTTTCCAAAACTGCAGATTTTCCATTTTTTTCGACATTTGAAGAATAATTTGGACCATTTTGGTAAGTTCATATAACACTTGTATCATTTTTAGGGCCAGTCATGATTGATTTTGTTGAATTTAAGATAAGAATTTTGTGTGAAATTTTGACAAACTTTTTTTGTACTGTCCCACATTGTTCCCGTATAGCGCAGCATTACAATGTAGTGTTGTGTGTGTACATGTAGGTACGCGTACGCTCCCATAGCATTAGTCCACAGGGAAGCTAAAACGTACTTGCCTTACGATAGGCAACCTGCCTGTGCCGTGGTGATTAAACTTAGTGAATATCTCTGTGCATTTTTGCTGATTCTCGGCACCAAAACATCCAATTAACGTGTCACACATTACTTTGTGGACATATTATCACTTATCAGATCACACCAAACACATTTTGCACTTGTCAACAAAGCAAAGTTACCAATACCAGATCCCTTAATTCCTTTAGACAGTAATGCACGGCTTATATGAAAGAATCACACTGACTGTCTATAGCTTAGGCTAGCTTACAACCAAGTGTTAGTGTGCGCTACCGCACACTCGCACATATTGGCCATTTCACTTTCACTCAGGCTCCGGACTTAAACTTAAAGTTACGGACTAGTAGTATCACTCAGCTTCGGTCCTACTTAATTACTAATTTAATTAGCGCGAACAAGTGCGAACTATATCAGTATATAGCGCGAATAAGCCATCGATATTTAGGGTTAGGGAACAAATGTAATGAGAACGAACATGAGCACGAACAGGATTTAACAAGTGCGAATTGGATTTCATATGCGAACAAATTTGTTCGCGCTTGTTCGCAGTAATTAATTAGTAATTGAGCGCAGCAGCCAGCAATGACTAATAACTGCGAACAAGTGCATGCTATGCGAATGGGAAATTTGTTCGCAGTAAATTGCTTCGCACTTGTTCGCGCTAATTAGTAGGACCCCTCAGCTTTGCTGAAAAAAAGTGCCGATATTTCCGCTGAGAGGACATCACTCTCTTCCGGATCCCTGCCCCGACCAGACCGGGCGAAATGTCGGCCGTCCATCGCAACAACGTACAAGTCAGCTGGCTGCATTTGTTCACCGCTTTTGATTCGCCGAAGTTGGACATAACAACAAAAGTATAACATCATAATGGTCAAAACAAGTTCTTCCTAAAATAATACATACCTTTACGAAGTACAGTCGCGGCAAAATATGTCAAAAACTGAGTTCCTTCCAAAGAATTGCATCGCTCCAGCTCCGAATATCATCACACAAATCAAGATCAATGAAATTATTAAATTTCGCGGTTCCTCCGGTTTTTGGACTGATCGCCCTAAATAAATTCGCTACCAAAACACTTCGCCCGACATGAAAATATCACAGTTATCGCTCCTTTTTAATTGTGTCCCCTTCTTTTTACTGACACATAATAGAAATTTGTGATAATGATATACTTGAATCAAAATCATAGAAGAAGAAGCTTTTAAAATGTACAGAATCGTACAATTCATGAATATTACTGTAGATAACCAAGATTCAATAAGAAATCAAATATTATAATTAGGCATGATAAGATGATGATGGTTGTGATGCAGATCATTGCTTCATTGATATGATATGATAATGATGATAGTAATGAAAATTATAATAATAATAATAATACCCGTACCCCCCCCCCCCCCCCCCCCCGGGTCATATCATTATTTTGATTGATCGTCTGTACGGTCTGTTTATAAGAATGTTGACTATGTTTTTCTAATTCGGCGTGGAGGAATACGTTCACCTGTCGGTATTGGATTATGGAAAGATATTAGTTACTTTGAATTTTTTTTGGAAAGGTATAAAAAGGCATAAAATGTGAATATTTTCTATTATCGAGGATATTCCATGTTCTTGATGTAAAATTTATGACAGTCTAAAATACTTGGCATTCCTGCTTTTGAATATGTTTTATTATATTGGCTACAAATGGCTTTCCATAATAGTTATAGGTCAACTTAGGATCTTTAGTGAAACACCCCCCATAACTTTGAAACAGACAGTTTGTTGCAAAAACGATATACATGGTTAATGAAAAAAGAAGAACAAAAATGATAAATGGGTAATTAAAGGGATAGTTGAATATTGGTAAAAACTAACTTTAGTAACCAAACCTGCATCATAATTTACAGTACAAACTAATAGTTATTACTCCACCATGCTCGAAAGGTATACACAATTACAAACGACTAAGTAAAAACCCTGTTATCATTACAAAAAGAGCCGTTACAACTCAAGAAGGCGCTCTCTTAAAACTCATTGGTTTAGCCATTTTTTATAAAAAATTGTGTTCTGTTAAAACAATGATTCAATAGAGATAGCATCAACAACTATTTAAAAACCTATTTAGATTTGTCGTTCAAAATAGTCTATAAGCAATTTTTTTTATTTTTCTAAAAAGTCAAAATGTCCCCCGGCCGGTAGACTTATGAATAAAATATCTTAAAATCAAAATGTTCAACTATGAGAGCATTTAAAAGGGAATGATTCTCCTTTTACATGTTTTATTCAAGGAACTTTCAAATGGAATTAAAACCAACAAATGTAGTGTCAAGGGGCATTTCGGGAAGTACCAATACTCACACAATTTGTTGTACCTTTAAATTCAGACCCATATGCTATCGTTCTGACATTTTAAATTCAAATTTCCATCCGCGACAACTGGGTGGTTCATAAAGATTTGATAATAGACCTTGGATGTGGGCTTACAAAGTCGACAAACTTATTTGTCCCATAAATTAAATTGTGAGTTGGACTTAAAATTATGGTAGGCCATGTGTAGCCCTGGAATAAAGCATATTCATATGCAAAAGACTAACACTATTTGAGACTTTTAAGAAAATATATTAAATCAAGAATATGACAATATCTTTAAAATATTGATAATCTAATTTTATGTTGTGCTTTAACATTATTTTAATACATTTTACATATCAATTTTATTAACAGCTTTCGATCATTTTAAAACCAACTAAAACATTACATTTAACTTCAAATCGTTGTGAAACACTCCTTATGCAGTCAGTGAGTCATTACTTAGTGTACCGTAAAACAAATATTATAATAACTATACTTATATACTGAATGTCAAGTGTAAATATAAACGAAGCTTGATCAATGGAACGACACATCTTGCCCAACGAAGACAATAGTTTCTTTCCCCTTCCCTCTAAATCTTACATCTCAATTCTTCTAGTGCTAGTATGGCATTTTCCTTAAATATATGTTTGTGTGTTTGTGAGCTCGCGCGCGTGTGTGTGTTTGTTTATGTGTACACAAGACCAACACTATTTGAGACTTTTAAGAAAATATATTAAATCAAGAATATGACAATATCTTTAAAAACATATTTAGATTTGTCGTTCAAATAGTCTATAAGCACTTGTATGTATTTTTTCTAAAAAGTCAAATGTCCCCCGGCCGGTTTCAACCATTTAAATAAAATATTGTGCATGTGATGTTTTGTTGAAAAAGTGATTAGATAGAGAGATAATCAACAACTATTAAAAAACCTCTTTTGTAAATTTTTGAAAAAGTGTAAGCATTTTTGTTAACTAAAAAAAAAATCATCGAATAAATATGGGCCCCAGATTTATTCCGATCGGATATATTTATTGATATTTCAGTCGTTTCTAAACCGATTTTGATCAAATAAACTGTATTCTGTCACCAAAACTGTATGCTCTTTCAAATTTGACACTCAGTTTTTACATTATCTCACACAAAATGTATTTGTGTATCGCCCTCTATACCAAAACTCAACTATTCCTTTAACAAAGTTACTAGATCCCTTTTCAGATTTGTCATTATCCACCATGTCCACTGGAAAGTTATAACCGCATACAAAGTCAGTGCAATGAGTTAGCGAATATCACTTTGCATTTTCGCTCATCACTCGGCCATATCGTGACATTTTCACACATTAAAAGTAGATTTTTATTTTTTATTTTACTGGGTTTTCCGACGCGGAAAATATGTTTTTATTAGTAATCTTCATCACAATTTGTAGGTAGTTTTCTTGTCAGCCAACCTTTAATAAGGTGCCCCCAATCAGTCCGCCCAAGTTTCGCCACTGGTAGTCAGTGGCGTAGCGTGGTCGGACTGATTTGGGGGGAGGGGGGGGGGGGGGACGCAATGTACGTTATTGGGGGCACACCTTGTGTATTTCTTTTTTTCCCTTAAACAAATGTCCCCTTAAGAGCCTTATGTTTCCAATTGTTTTTCATATTATTGGGAGGGTGGGGGGTCAGTGCCCCCATGCCCCCGTCGCTACGCCACTGCTGGTGTAATGTCTGCCTGCATTTCATCTGTCATTGTCATTTTATTTTTGTATACGAACAAGGTTTTCCCCTTTAAACTAATGATACTAAGTTTAGTACATGTATCACAATACTATATTGCAGCTGACTATTGACAGCATTGATTAGAATGAATGGACCTAACGGTATTATCGATCATATTCCTAGTCTCCGTTTACAGAGATATCTCTTTCTGATGTGTCCGCAGGACGAAACATTGCGTGGAGAGGTCTGCTAAAAAGAAATCATTTCACATAATACCTCGCTTGCCAAACAGTTCGAGCTTCACGATTTAAATTGTAATTAATTAATCAAGTTTCCAATTAATTATTTTTCTTGTTGTTATTGTTGTTTTATGAGTACGGAACTTTTCGCAAATCGGATGGCGCCAGTAGTGACTTACCAGTCTGCGCAAGCGCGGCGATAAGACTACCAAAACACCTGTTATGGAAGGGTGCACAAAGTTTGTTGTGGCGTGAAACGGGGCTTCCGTGTGTAAAAAGTACATGGATGCGTGCATTGACTATATGCCGTATTTACAGTGATTTACGCTTAGCTTCGCAATGTGAACTGATTGGTACCCCTTATTAATCTTCAAGCAATCTTCCCGATAACATATTTCTATCTTGACAAAATGGTGCCAGAATTGTCGTCGTCATGATGGGGAGTTTGAGGGGAACTTGGGTGGTGTTTCTGCTGGTTGCTTCCCAGTTTTGCCTTTGGATACCAGTGACGATATCGCAAACTGTAACTGGTAAGTTTTTGACTCTCCCTAAACTTGTTGAAGTTTTTATTTGACTGACTGTGAATTGTGATGAAATGAGAGAGATCTTACAGATTTACATTTATCAGTGGTCAGCTCATTACATTGATGTATCTAAAATATAAATAAATTACAACATTAATTAGGAAACAAACATACATGAAGTTTATTTATCTGTAGTTCTGTACATTTGCAAACTATTTCATTTAGCATAATGATTATTATATTCTTATCAAATGGTGATTTCATAAATATATTGTACCTGTATCTCAGAATCTTACTAAGATTCTTAGATTGGTATAAGAATTTTGAGGCAGTATTATACTTTTTTTGGGTAAAATTAATGACTGGAACTTTTGAGATGTGGAACGTTGGAAGTGCTGGTTGGTTGACTATTTATGTCATGGATAAAAACAACTTTGGTTCTAAATTAATTGTGATGAATTCTTCCTGTTGGTGTCTCCTAATATGAATACATTTAGGGAGTCTCTAACCATTTATTGCCAAAGTATGATTAAATTAATATATTATATATTTTTTCATTATGATTGTTCATGTCTTCAGCTGCATTCATCACTGTACATGCACTCGTACATTACGTACATTGCGATTCTGCTATGTGTCATTGGCAATGCATAGACAATAATAATAATAATAATATAGGATATTTATATTATACAAATATACCAAGCTGTGAGAAAGTGAAGTGGAATTATATATCTGAGGAGGGACTGGCATAGAACTATTTTTTCCGAGGGGCGAAGCCCCGAGGACAAAAATAGTAACTATGCCAGTCCCTCCGAAGATATATAATTTCCACTATACTTTTGAACTAAAAGCTTGGTATATTTGTTTTATATCCCTTCTGTTTGCTTTGTATCCTTCGCATGATTATAATCATCTAAATAAATGATTTCAATTAAACTTAAGTATTATAAAGGAAAACAAACCATTGATCATAGAACCATCACTGCACTATGTTCTGTTTGTGACACTGGCCCCCTTTGCGCAATAGTCCTGGCACAGAGCGCGTATTGCGCTATCTTTCCATTCATGGTTACGCGCATTAACAACTAATGCGCACACAAATGCAAAACGTGCGCATCAAAGTGAATAATTAACCCGCTTTACATACACACGTGTGTAATTGAATGGGAAAATAGCTATTCGTACACATTATATACATTACATGACATGAAATTAAATTAAATGAATTACTGTCACGAATATGGAAGGACAACGATGCAAAATGTGCACCATTTTCGAAATTGTTTACTTCGAAAACCGCCATGTTATACATGAAATGCATCTCTAGAATATGTTTTGGAACTTGTTGATATTCACGGGTGAAAATATTCTGTATTTCGTTTTAAATTACTCTTTGGGAAATCTCGTCGAGAATCTTTCGCAAGCTAAAACAAGACCTCCGCTCGCAGAGAAGCTGTTATTACACGCATCTCTATGGGCAATATGATCTATAACGTTATTTTCCTGGTATCGGCAAAAATAGTAAAACATATTCCCCGATTTCAGATTTATAGTGGAAATAATCTTTATTGTGAGAGCCCCAATCACGTTTCTAGAATACTCATGAATATTCATAGAAGGGATATAATGCGCAATATCTACCTAATATACATATAAGGTGCTCAAAGCGCTTATTATTATCCCTGGTCATTTGGTACAGTTCAGACCGCACAATGATATTGTACACATTCTCAACTCCCCGGGGAGCATACTAGCGGGCAACCCTATGGGTGCACCAAGCTAATTTTCACCAGACCATGGTACCCATTTATACACCTGGGTAGAGAGCAGCAATGTGGATTAAATGCCTTGCTGAAGGACAAAGGCAGTGGGCAGGGTTCGAACTCGGGGTCTCACGATCAGAAAGCACGCGCTCTACCGATCTTGCCACACCACTCCACTATAATGCATGGGTAATTGGCACTTGGTGTTCAATTTAGTCTGCTAAGCCTAACACATGCATCATCTATGTACACTGCGCGACAAGGAAATTGTTCATATATAGCTAAATGGTCATACTATGAAGTACATTACATTCTAGACGTGTCAGGCCAGGGGAACTTGGCCACTTACATTTCAACATATCGATAGCACGTTCGGCACTAGGCGGAAACTGCAGAAAGGTTTTGATTTTGCGGACCTGATCCCTGTTCCCTTAGAATGTTTGGATGTAGACCTGCATATTACGTGCCCAAGTTCTCAGATGACAAATGTCTACATGGGAAAACTGTTCAGAGTGACAATTTTAACTTAAATATATAAGTCCTGAAACATGTTTTGAATTGCCCTTTGAACATACAAATTGCAAACAACTTGGCATACATTTGCTAAATGCATGAAAAACAGTAAACAGTACAAACTGTGTAGGTACAACGATTTGTCTTAGTGGTTCTCTTGCCTTGCCGAATAGAATGCCTAGCTGCGGCTCCACCATTACGGTAAAATGTACAATACATGTTAAATCTTGTCTTACTTTAGGAAATGTTGAAGAGGTCTTTAAAGGGTACCACCACCCAACAATAATATTCTTATTAAAGAAAGGTAACATCTTTAGCATTCCATTCCATCAACAAGTTCACAAAAATATGTTTCCAGAAAAAAGAAAAAAAAATTGGAAAACGCATCACCATTCTAAAATGCGTTCATGCGGTCTGAATTGCGAAGACTAATGTGTGCAGAGCGAACGAATCGCCCTGGAATCTATTGTCTACAAACGTACGCGTGAATAGCATTGGTGCACTCGCAAATGGTTAGCCCGTATGCAGGGTAGGAAATATAGGGGGGCTGAGGGCGATTTTGCCCCCTAATTTTCAATATAGCCCACTGAAATCAGTAGGTAGCCCCTAAAATTACCATGGGGTATTATGTGAACAATTTCTGGATATCCATCAGATTGGAAAAGTAGCCCCCTGAAATAAAAAAGTTAATTCCTACATTGCCCGTATGGAACCAGGAAATAGTAGTGGTTCCGTAATTGATGGAAATTAATTGCTTTGTTTATGAATTACACAACCCTTTGCAAAATGTTGGGTATCTATTTGATATCACAAAACGGTACCAAAACATATATTAATGCGTTGTTCTTTGCCTGGTGGTCCCCTTTAATGCATAAAATGCAATGAATCAAACATATAATAAGGTCTTCAGAATTCAGTTGAAGAGCCAACCCACTAGACCAGTTAGGCTGAGTTAGCTCTATGCCTACAAGTACAAGTGTGCACTAGACCATGTGTCACATACGGTATTCACTACAAAATACAAATCGTGCATGGAAGCTGTTTCTGGCCTCTCTGCATAGTACTCTAGTAAGAAATTCTTGGGCAACATTGGTGTACATAGCAG